>JAQOOD010000008.1:29901221-30039636 GCA_029633175.1 Citrus glauca
GTGTAACATATTCAACAACAAATAGTATCTTGAGTTTTTTTCTTTAATATAAAAATTAAACGAACACTTTAATTCAAAGTAATAAGATTAAACAAACATTTACTCCTAACCAGAACCTAACATTTCAGTCCCCAACGAAAATATCTCTTAACGACATCTCTAATACTCATTAAAAATCAAATGATGCATTTGTCTACTGCACAACGAAACTTAATATACACGTCTTGATTGAATTGAAAATTTTGTCGGCCGAAATTTTTTTGGGCGGTGCTTATTGCTAGGCCTGGCCAGATTCTTGCTTGAGAAATTTGCATGCGTTCGTAATTTGCATGTCTTGAGTGTGCTTAAAAATGATGATTTATCATTGAATCTTTTTTGCAAAGTGCCCCACAAAATTAAATCATATGTATGCCAAGCCAAAGTCAATGAATAACAAAAGGTAACTTCAGTTCAAACTTTTTATTGGCTTTCTTCACTTTGGCAAGCACAATCATACACCTTCGATCATGATCATGATCATGAATCATTGAGTTTATGGGCATCTTGCACTTCCCGAGGAAATGTGCGTGTATATCACCATTCTTTTCTGTCCCTTTTTTTTTTTATAAATTTAGTGTCTTTTATTGTTACTTTTATTATTAACATGCAATCAAATATCTGTCGAGACCTGACTTGAATTAGGGTTAATTGAATTATGATGGGCGGCATAACCACTTATAACACTAAGTTGATCTCGACCGCCCCTAATTTTTTAAATTTTAATTCCTTTTGACAGTAACCTATAAAGTAAATAAATTAAGAAATAAATAATGTTAACTTGTAGAAATTAGTAATGTTAACCTCTAATATTTTGAACACACATGCATTTGTATGGTAATTTAGTCATTTTTTTACTTTATATTTCCTATTTAGGCAGTGTTTTTTTTTAATTTAAAATCTGAAGACTTGAATTAATATGAATTTTGAATAAAGCTAAATGTTTGAATATAAATAATATGTTTATTTTTTATCTTAATTGCTAAAAATAAATATTAAATTTTTGACTTAAAAAATCTAAAAAAATATTTTATATTTATACCCTTACAAATTATAAATTTAAATAAATAATAAACATATCAAAGAATATAAATAAGCTAATATTATAATGTAAATCATCTTCAATTGAATACAACTCTTTAATATTCTATATTATATATGTTAATCAATTTTATTATAGTTTATGACGTTTTGATATGAAAAATATTCATAAAAGTTATGAAGATAAATAATTCTAATTTGAAAAAAATGAAAAGATAAAGACAATAATAGTCTACCACTATGTATTATCACAAGTTATATAGAGATGTGTAATAATACTAATTATTAAATTTTATTGAGGTAAGAATGAAAATTAATTGATTAGATAAGGATTTTCAGAGAATATCCTTTAATGATATTATTAAGACTTTTTAGATTAAACAAGAAGTTAAAAAAATAGTTTAATTACTTCATGGCTGAATATTTTAATTAAATAAAAAAACAAACAAATTTAATGTCTTAACTGATCAAAATTAATTCAATTAAGTCACTAAATAAAAAACAATAGCTACGGATGATGTAGTATTAATGATTATTTTACATCTTTGGTTTTTAAGCTATTTATACATATTTTATTGAGACAAAAAATAAACCACTTTTTTTTTTGTTTTATCTAATTTTTTCTCTCTCTCTCACATGACACAAATACAATCAATATTTACAGTTTATTTCAACTTCTATCTATCGAACTAAAATCATAGTTCCGTCGCGAATTAGGACCGTAGTAACGCAGCTTAAATCTAATAAAACAATAGCTAAGGATGATTTAGTATTAATGAAAAGAAAACAAATCTAGGCATCAAATCTTAAATAACAAAAGCAAGTCCTAAGCAAACAAACAAACAAACAAACAACAAACAAATCCAACTTGGTGATCCGTGGATCGCGTTAGATGTTGGATGAATATAAATCAAAATTGAACCATTAACAATGCTCAAGGCTTCAAATTTTCAGACTTACAAACGACAATTAACAGGAAAAATGCTGATCGCAAATCGAAGCAACTTGGAAAATCTTTTGTCTTGTCATGATCTTTTTACCCCTTATCTCTTATTTATTATATTTATATGTTGTTGATCGGACAATCACTTTGCCTTATCCATATTCGTTGTCATCATTCGAGTAGATAAAATCATTCTGATGACTCTTATCACGTCTGTTAATTCAAAATTTGAAGGGCTGTAGTAAATGGAACTTGCTTTCCATTGTGTCTTGTAAAATTTAATGATGTAATTTTTATTCTTGTAAGACAAATTTTGAAACATCATTTAGTTTCAATAGCATCTAATGTAAAACCATGAAGAAAAAGAGGAAGCCATGGCCATGCATAGTATTGTAGTGTGTGTGTGTGTGTGTGTGTGTTATGAATTGAGGCTTTGACTATGTGTGAATTATTAAACAAAGCAAAAGATATCATCACGCAAAAGAAGATCTTTTTTTCTCTTCATAGATGTGAATAATTAATCGATTTGGTAATAAGGAAACAAATGAAATGATCTGGATCAATAACTTTGCTGTATAATCCCAACAACTTGATCCATATGAAAAGGAATGTGAAAGATTTTTTTATCATTAACAACTGTCATTAAGTGAACATGTATCATCAAGATTGTCATCAATTCAATTAATTAACCCTACATAGAAGATCATTCATTATGTGAATAACAAAGCACAATATATATAATCATATCATTTGCCATTAATTAAAAAAAAAAATCCCTCTCTTTCTTTCACGCCTCACATAACTTTATTATTTTAAGTCCATCCCTTACTAATTGGTTTCTACTTTCTATTTAGGAATATATATATATATATATATATATATAGAGAGAGAGAGAGAGAGAGAGAGAGAGAATTTGGGGGGGGGGGGGAATAGTTTTTTTTGAAATTTTAAAATATAAAAAAATTCATAAAATTTTAAAATCGTAGAATTTACAAATATTATAAAATTCAATTTTAAAATCACATGATTTTAAATTTTTTATATATTTTAAAATTTTAAATTAATTTTTTTCCTATATATGTGTGTACACACGCACGATTTTCCTATTAAATTGTCGTACGAGAGAGTTGCTATACTAATTGATTTGTGATGTTACATTTCAAGATTTCTAACACCAAAAAAATAAATAAAGAAATGAAACTTCTAATGAGAAATAGAGTTGGAACCCTGCCTTAGCAAAAGTTTTAACACAAAATTTGAAATTTTAATCTATATAAAAATGAACCTCATTGTGCATCACATGCTATACCATTCTCTATTCGATATGAAAAACTTTAAATAGGTCAACAAAGCATTATTTGACATTTTTTTGACATTTTTACTATCAATTTCTTTGAATTTTCTTTTTCCTTTTTTAATAAAAAGTGACAATAAAGCTACACCGATTTGATTAAAAATTGGAGCTATCGGATGACGGGTCAAGCAAAAGATTCTAGTAACATATCAACATCTTATAATCTATAAAAATAATATATTTCAATTCTTAAGTAGTACCTTAACTTTTTTTTAATTACTAATATTTATGGGACATTCATTTATTTAATAATTAGTTTTCAATGTTATAATTTTTATTGTACTATGTGATACATTATTTTGTCAATATCATCACATCGTTTAGAGTTAAAAAAATTACTTAAAAAATGTATAGTATTTTTTTTGAAATAAAAAATGTATAGTATTATGTGCTGCAAAATCGATAGCTTTGATTAAGAGACGAATGATGTGACCCTGGCCGGCCGAAATTATGATGGCTATCGAGGCTCCAGTGGGGTTGGAGCATAGACAAATAATAAGGTGACAAATGTCGGCCAAATATGGCAAAGGAAATCGTGGCAAATTATAGTCTTTTACAATTTAGTTTTACGCTAATAAGCCAAGAAAATTGTTGGGATATACAACATACTTGTAATCTTTGATTGTAGACAGAACGAAGACGGAAAATCGAAATTGGATTTAGTAGATAAACAGCACACATACAAATTGCCATGTCCTGGAGTCAAGATTCTCATGCTCATTGGTCCCATTTTTGTAGCTTATCTCTTCCCTACACATAACACACATATACACTTGGCTCTTATCGAATTAATTACCCATTGCTTTCCATCATATCATCCGTAGAAATATTGATGCGGTGGAGCACTAGCACTTCCCACGCTTTACCATTTTTCCACACGAGCATTAAAACAAACGCTTGGCAATCTGATGCCCAAAAAAAGAAACCCTAGTGATGATCAAAGTTTATTATTATTTTGCATTTCCATAGGGTGATTGACTTTGTTTAACTTTGTGGGTCATTGCAATTTTAACATTTGGACCGTCGTATCATCGCCCTTTTTGAAAAACTTTTTATTGAAGCATTTGGTCAAGTTGAGTGGTGTGGGCTTAATTAGTTTCGTAGATCATTACGGGTTGATTGTTATGTAGACAGCCAAATCCATGGTGGGCCAAGATTTTAGTGTGAAAAAAGATATGCAAATCTAATTTCAATAACTTTTCTTGTTATCTTTACCAAATTGCCCATTTGAATCACTATTTATGCGAACAGTTGGTCAAATGATATACATCTTCTTTTTGGGTAAATTTTTGGACGGAAGGTGTTCCAATGTTGAATTTGCAGAAATTAGCGTTGTAATGATAAGGTTTCCAATTTTAATTAACATAATAAAAGGGTAAAACCTAGTATTGATCCAAAACCTAGTATGCTTCTCAAAATTAATTAAAGGTATATATACTTTATTAATGGTGGACCTATGAGCTTTCTAAAATTGGATTAATGCTTTAATGGCTTCAAAAAGGGGTGTTCACACATAGAGGTCTAAATTGAGCTAAAGCTTGAATGGAATAGTGTCAACTTGGCATCGTATGAGATTTTCGGTTGAGTTCTGTTTTTGTATTATTAGAAGTGCATTATAATTTAACAATATTATAATAATTTTATTTGAGTTTTGAACACCAAATCTTTTATATCATCTATGAGATTTTATTAGTTGAACTAACTGACATATAATCAATTGATAAATTATCTAATTTGACAGGAATAAGATCGATGTTCAGCTGAACTTGTGTAGCGAATTGAGTCAATAGTCAATATTTGTTTAGAGTCCACATAGAGCAATTATCAAATGTTGATTCGGTGCTCAGCACAAGCTCAGCTAAGCACCATATTTGTTTTTCAATTTAAAAATGTTAAATTTTTATTTAAATTTTTTAAAGAGAAATTATATTATAATTATTTTTTTAAGTTGGTTAACAAGTAAAAACCAAAAACTTAAAAAAAAAATCTCTAAGTTAAATATTTGTTTCACAGAGGAAAACATTTGATCATGATATCATCCTGCTGCATATCTGATAGAGTAAGTCACACTCTTCCTTCATTACATAAACACGAGCAAAAAGTAGTTAAAATTCAGGAAAAATAAAATCCAATAAATATTTTTTACCCTACAACAAGGCCCTTTGAATAGGAATCTTTTACTCTTTTTCCCAAAAGAATTTTTTTTACTGTTACTTGAAATAAAATAAAGTAGCAACAAACACAAAAAGCAAAAGAAAAGAAAACGTACCCTCATGTGTCTCCAACTATTGCTCCATCTTTTTATGCCTCTTCCCCATGTTCTTTATAATTTCCACAGTGACCAACCCTAGCTAAAATGTTCAACGAGCTTAACTCTCACCAGCAATATATTTTTTTTATTGCAATATATGAAATCAATCTATTCCAGCCGTCGGATTTGTTGGGGTTTGTTTTAATCTATGGCTAAAGATTCATCATCAAAACCTAAATCTTACACAAAAGTATGTGTCATTAGCCTAGCTAATGTGCCACCCACCATGTGGAGTATTATTAATTCAACTAGCAAAGGATTAATAATTGATAATTAGTTATTATAATGGAGGAGTACAGAATAGAAGCATCACAGTCACAGATTCACAACCACCCAAGAAAGTTTAAATAATTTTTTAAAATTATGTAATTTATTATGATAATTAAGAAGATTATCTGATAAATTAATGATAAAAGTAAAGACAATGACTGGCATATGTCAGCCAACCACAACATATATTATTATCTTCCAAAAGAGCTAGAAAAGAATAGAACACACTTACACACATGAGCAGAGAAATATAAAACTATATCAACTATCAATGGAAGAATTATTATTTAGTATTTACAAACCTTATAGAAAAACTATAATATTAATCGGCAAATGCAAATAATAATAATAATAACAACAATTATAAATTCAATCTTATCCCATGTTAGGCTATGTGGAGCTAGGTTATAGGAGCATGATGTGCACGCAGTTAATTGGAGCATGAAAGGCACATAATCATCAATGTGAGTGCCTGAGGCTGAGAGCATTCAAAGAATCAAGAATGGGCTCTCTGCATTTTGTCCTTGATGTAGCTGTAGAGGATGCCAAATGCCAATGCCCTCGAACTTCGAAGTTTGATAAATTGAAGAAAACAATGTGTTGAGGGTCGGTAAATTGCTTTTGGCTTCTCTAACTACTAACTAGCCGTTAGTGGTCAAAAAGCACTTCTAGGTAGGATGGAGGTTATGGGCTCAACACAAGTCATGACTTTAGCATGGAGAATTTTAAGTGTAACGTAGATTAGTAATTCACAACTTTGGAGATAATATAAATGGCGTACTGAAATAATGAGTAACTAAAATATAGAAAAAAATTAACTCGATTATATTAAAGGATAATAAATTATTTTGAAAATATGTTTTTTTTTCATGTGTTTTTAGTTTGGATCTTATTATGATAAAATCATAATATTTTCTCATTCGAAAATTATTCCTAATATAATCACATCAAATGTTGTGAGAGTGAGAAGAAATAATTTATGAGTAGTCATCTTTAATTAGATGACAAATTCATCTCTAAGTGAGCTCTACTCAAATTGCGACATAATTTGTATATAAATTTATGCACTCGCCCCTATCTTATTTTTCAATTCTATTACTTTACATTAATCTTTCAGCAATAAGCTAATTAATGATATGACATCATTTATGAGTTTATGAGACAACACTCAGTCGAATAAAAGATCGATAACATCACTCATTGAAATTAAAACGATAACATTAAAACAAAAAAAAAAAGAAAAGAAAAAAAGAATGTGTAGCATTCAACCTACCTGTACTTTTTCCTCTTGCTGCTCATACCTTTTTTAGCCCATGCTTTCATTTCCATTTTGGACGACGGGCAAAAACACAATTGGTCTTTGCATGAAACACCAAAATTGTTATTGCACATTTCAAGTTCATACAAAACCTTGAAACGGGAACATCTTTGTCTAGCTAAGAATCCAAGGTGGTGCAGAAAAGGACATGTCCACCTTATGTCTTACATTAAGAGACATCAAAATTCCAAATTTAGATGATCTAATTCAACTACATATTGGCATGAAGATGACAATTCTTACATGTGAAAATCATGCAGTGAAGAACTGCTTCATGATGCCTTCAAACAATTTCAATTTACACGCATTGTTTCTTTCTTGCCCGTAAAATTGTTCTGTACAAATATATAGACCATAGAAGCTTGATTGGGAGGTAAAGCCCTAGCACGGATCTAATGTAATCAAGCTCAAAATATAGTCGTTTTACCTTTAAAAAAAACAGCAAAACGATGTGATTTAATTAATCTTATATCGAGTTAAGTCGTATGAATTTTTCATATATATATATATATATATATAAAAGATTTGGAATAGAGAAGGTTTAGTAACCTTACAAGCTCACAATCACCTTTTGAAAATGATTAACGATTAACGAACACAATCGTGCGGGGTTATCGACACGACATCGTTTTCGGCGTGTACTTCTCACAAGAATTTAGGCTTTCTAGCATCCAATAGATTTGAAATCACTTTCCCGTCGGGGCATTTCCGTAATTGTATTGGAAAGCAAGGGCAGTGTCACCGATGACGCGATCACGACAGCAAACCCGCACTATCTTCTCGTCACCTGTTCGGACTCACCAACTGACCAGCATCTCTATCTCTCTCTGACCAGAAACCGACAAAAACTACCACAGTGGCATTCCCGCGTAATTTCGACCAACTCCAAGCCCTGTTTTCGCTATACAAAAGCTTCCCCCTACACGCACATCAAAAACATCCCACAGTAGCCAACCAAAGCCAAAAACCTGAAAGTGAACTCACATAAAGTCTCAAGCGCACACACACTACACAAAGCGAAAACAAAGAACTTACCGTTTTCTCACACTCACTCAAATGGCGGCCATATTGAAGGCAAGCTGTTTGGTGAATTGACTCAGAGAAGAAAAAAGGTTTTTAATAAAAATATGGGTTTTAGAAGAATGATTGGGGGGAACTTGGATCCAGAGAGGAAAAGGAGCGGAGGCTTGAGGACGAAGCAAGCTGGAAGAGGATCATGCAGGGGAAGTTAGATAATTTTTCCGATGTGGGAATAGCGTTTGTTTGTGATTTTTTGTTTTGTTAAAAAAAGAACGAAAAAGTAAAATGGGTGCTATGTTAAGACAAGTTTTGAAAGCTTTTTGTGCTGGGCAGTGGTGCTATGCTGTGTTTTGGAAGATTGGTTGCCAGAATACTAAGTGAGTTTTTGTTCTTTTTCTTTGTAAGAAAATATTTTTTTTTTTACCTTTTTTGTTTTAAGTGTTTATCTTTCTGTGTTTGGTTGCTGAGAAAATGGAGGGAAAGTAAAGAAAAAAATGATTTCTAACCAAACTTCAATTTTGGATTATGAAATTATGATTGTTTGGTTATTTGGTTTTCTTGGTGATCAAACAGAGTAGATCTAGTATTGACGTTTTTTAGTTTTAATTTCATTTTTTTGGGGTTTATTTTTGGTGGATTTGTGAGGGTAGCTTGGTTCTTGGATACTATTGACTTATTACAGGCTGATTGGATACTGTTAGAGTGTGTATTGGATTATTGACATGTATCCTTTCTCTTTTTGGAATTTTACGTTTTGGTTTATTCTGTTTTGTCTTTAAGAATCTTAGTAGAAAAGTTGATTTGTAGCAGATTGACAAATCCTCTTTGTATTCGACTGGTTTTCTGTGTATCAAAATCTATTGATTCAGTATCTACCTTCTTTTGTTTGATTCTATTCGTTTGTATTTGCTTGTTTTCAAGCAAAGTAAAAGTTGACATTTTTTGCTCGTCAGCTACTGAATCAATGTGCTGATTAGTTGCTTTTTTGTCATGCTCTGGAAACTGTTTGAGCTAATTGAGGTTCTCCTTTTCTTCTTTTTTTGAAGTTTATTGTGTCGAGAGTTAATAGTAGTAATTTAATGCCTTGTATGTATTTATTTCTCAACAACATATGTTCTTTTGTTGTTAGGTTATTAATTTGGGAAGAATGTCACTATGAGTCTACTCCACATCCTGATATACCATTTGGAGAGTGGGATGGATGCTGGGGTTCTTATGAAATTCTCTCTCGACTCAGGATTCAAGCAGAAGACAGAGTTCAATTGCTGATTAACAAAATGATGAATAATAATCAGGTTAATGTCGTAGGTGAAGGGTATGCTTCTTTTTCATTTTCCTAATCTTAGTCTCCTATTTCGAGTATGTTTCAATGTTGCTGATGCGTTCATTTTTCTTGTTTTCCAGAATACTTGGGCGAGCTGCATTTACAGGAAATCACCAATGGTTTCTTGCTAACAATCATATTAGAGATGCTCATCCACCAGAGGTTTGTGGGAAAAAAAAATCTGCTTATTTTAGTTTCTATAATGGAGAGTCTGTACAGTGAAAGTGGCATAATCAATTTCTGTTTGACATGAGTTGGATTAAGCTGTACCTTTTTCTCGTATCATTTATGTTTAAAATTTTTTAATCAAATGCTTCATCCATTGGAGACCAACAATTTTTTCATCATTTAGATTCTTTAGCATCATTATTACCTAAGCTGGTCTATATTTTTCTTTGATACGCAGTTTGAAGGTCGGTGTAATAGTCGTTTCACTTTATATAACTTCCTGTTTTGTGCTTTCAGGTTCAAAATGAGGTGCATCTCCAATTTTCTGCTGGCATGCAGGTCTAATTGCTTTCCATATGTTCTGGTTATTAAATTGTTTGGCATTTTTCTGTTTGATTAAAATACTTGTATTTTGCTTGCAGACAGTTGCAGTTATACCTATTCTTCCTCATGGTGTTGTTCAGCTTGGTTCTTCCTTGGCTGTAAGCCTATTTTTTTTTTGTTTTTTACCCTTCAGTTACATAAAAACTAATGTCACATCATGTAGATGTCTAGTTCCTTGTGCCTAACATGAAACAGGCTTGGTTTGGTTAACAATAGGGTGAATGAGAGCTATTTGGCTTGAATTCTGTATTGGTTAAAAATGCAAAAGAAGGTGAAAATGAAGTCATGCATAATTATCAGTCTGGATCTTTGTTAGTTATCTATAATGATAGGGCCGGGATCAAATTAAGTAATCTCAATTACTATTCAGTTGCCTTTAAATATTTACTTTTGATGGGGGATTGTTTATGTCTGTGTCCTTGAATGCATTTTAATTTTTGTATCAAGTTAAATGCCTTCCGGGCCGAGTTGTTCTCTAAATTACTTGTAGTTACTAGCTAAATTTTTATGAAAGTTTTTTAAAGTTTGATTAATTGAGAAAGTAATTAGTTGATTTTATTAGCTCCCTTGAGCCTAAAAATTTATCCATCCATTCTTGCTGCTTCAGATTTCGGAGAACATTGGCTTTGTGAACTATGTGAAGAGTTTAATCCTACAACTGGGGTGCGTCCCTGGAGCTCTTCAGCCAGACTACGGAGCAAAAGAATCCACGAACAGCACTGGAGTTCCAGTTCCTAATGGAATGCTTAATTCTGTAGATTCATCTGGAATTTTCAAGGTGACCTCAGCTGCTGATGGTTACAACCAACAAAGCAGCTCATCTCATCCATCAAGGCTAGCTTGCCAACTGTTGGGTTCTCTAGGTAGACAGATTCAGCATAGTGCTCAGGCTACTGTGCAAACGTTTCAAACCCATAACTTGAGCCAAACTTCTGGAAAATCCCATGATGACGGCTGTGAACAAAAGTCTACTACAATGAAACATAATCTACCTTTCGGGGGTCAACAGGATAATGGAGGTGTGGGTGCTGATGTTATCCCCTCGAGTTCAGATGCATGGTTGGACCAGCCTGATCCTTTGTACGGTTCAGGATCTGCATTTCATCATCAATCAAGGGCTGTTTGTAATAGCTTCAAGTTAACTGAACAACAGATCTTAGCAGATGGTTCTGTTCAAGATCATGCTCCTAACAGGGTGAATGAGCCAGGCAGTAATAGCTTTGTTTCATCTCAATTGAAAATATATGGGGACTTGGTTGGAGGTTCACTTCCTACAAAATATCTTGAAGGAAGTGGCCTATATGGTGGAATGAGTAATCAAAGAAGTACGGTATCAATTCCATGCACTATTCAAAATTCACATAAATCAGCAGACATTAATATGCAGTCCTCACATCTGGTTGGTGCTGGGTCTAAAAATGCAAATTCATCCAAAGAGGAGGTTCCTTTATACAGTCTGGTGGATGCAACTACTGGTCGCCTGCTTTCAAAAGGCTGTGATGAAGGACATAGTTCATTAGATGCTAAGCATAGACCGAATAATTTAGCATCATGGAAGGGAAGGGTGGAAGATGATTTGTTTCAAGCCCTTAACAACCCACTGGCTCATCTTGATCAGCATATGTTGAGTGGCCAAATGCCTGGTTTTGTTAATGACTGCCAAACATCTGACTATCGAAATGTGGCTTCAAAATCTAGGGATGCTAAATTTGAAGATGGAAGCACACAACCACCTTCAGGGGACGACTTGTTTGATGTTTTGGGTGTGGATTTTAAGAATAAGCTCCTTAATAACGACTGGAATAATTTGCTTGCTGATGGGAAACATTCAAGTGAGGGTAGTTCAATAGCTATGAATGCTCCTGATGTGAGTGCTGGTTTCTATTCAGTTAATGAAGGGATATTAGATGGCAGTTCATTCTCTGGGATGGGTACCGAGCATCTTCTAGAAGCTGTGGTCTCCAGGGCTAACTCTGTCTCAAAGCAGATCTCAGATGATAACGTCTCTTGCAGGACAACATTGACACAGATTAGTAGCTCCTCTATTCCTACTGTTTCTCCCTCCTCCGGCCAGGTTAATATGTCTAACTTAGTGCCAACGGAACTGTTTGGCGTTACCAAGTCCTTGACAAAGGCATGGACTGGGGAATCCAGCTCTTTTCAGTCTGGTTGTAGCAAGGATAATGAAGGAAATTGCTCTCAAACTACTTCCGTATATGGGTCCCACATCAGTTCGTGGGTAGAACAGGGTCAAAGCGTAAAGTGTGATGGTAGTGTCTCAACTGCATATTCTAAGAAAAATGATGAAACAACTAAATCAAATCGCAAAAGACTTAAACCTGGGGAGAACCCTCGACCAAGGCCCAAAGATCGCCAGATGATTCAAGATCGCGTGAAAGAATTGCGAGAAATTGTTCCGAATGGGGCAAAAGTAATTACATTTATTTTCATGACTGATTTTAACTTTTATCTTTTTTCTGTTGATGGTAGTTTAAATTTTAATACTTATGCTGTTCTTTATTCACTTGATATGGTTCAACAGTGTAGCATAGATGCGCTTCTAGAGCGAACCATCAAGCACATGCTGTTCCTGCAAAGTGTGACAAAGCACGCTGACAAGCTAAAACAAACAGGGGAGTCTAAGGTATAGGGGATGTCTAAGTTTTGTACTTCTACCACTCTATTTGGCGCACTAGTTTAAATTTATTACATTTAAGTTTTTTGGGCCGGTGATCATCATGCCTGAACTTGCAGATAATCAGCAAGGAAGGCGGTTTGCTTTTAAAAGATAACTTTGAAGGAGGGGCAACATGGGCATTTGAAGTCGGTTCACAATCTATGGTCTGTCCTATCATTGTTGAGGATTTGAATCCACCTCGGCAGCTGCTTGTGGAGGTAGTAACTGCCCTCTTTTTTCGAGTAGAAATTGTTTGGCTTGAATAAGTTTTTATATATCTGGGCTTGTTGACAGATGCTTTGTGAGGAACGGGGTTTCTTTTTGGAAATAGCTGATTTAATCAGGGGATTGGGGTTAACCATCTTGAAGGGACTGATGGAAGCAAGGAATGACAAGATCTGGGCACGCTTTGCAGTAGAGGTACCATTTAAAAGCAATGTTGCTGTAACAAATCAACTATGATTTCCTACTAAATGTTTCTAACCGTGAGATCCCCGCCCTGGTTGAGTAGTCAAATCCTTTCATGGTCTGTTTTCATGGCCGTTTGATGGTTTTCACTTAGCAAGAAAATGAATGATTTATGCACTTCTTATTAGAGCAGTTTAAATATGTGATGTGCGTCAATTTCTTTAGGGGTTTATTTCATAGAAAATGAAAACATGCTGTTAGCCCACATTTTAAAAACTTTCCTTCTTTTCAAATGTGGTTCTTGTTCATATGCTAGGGAACCGGCATTTATAATATATTATCAAAATGCAGCAAGTTGTATAGGTACTTTATTTTATTTTAATTTTAAAAATATTTGAACTTTTCTTCTAGCAGGTATAGGCTGGGTAAATCCCCTCCAAATCTTATACATAAAGCTGTTATCTAGGAATATACTTGCTGCAGTAAGAGCAGGAGTTACTTCTGCACAGCGAAGCAAGAGAACTTAAAATGGTTGACTTCTGTCAATCTCGTCAAGGATTATGTTCTTAAGATTAAAAGAACAAGCCTTTTGTTTATGGAAAAACCTACCCTCAGTTGAAATGGGAATAATTTTTTGTCATTCTCCTGTCTGTGGATGTCGAGTCTGCTCTGTCCTAAGCTTTTAACCCAGTGTTACTAATACTGTAAGCTTCAAATATATGTTGTAGGTTTGTTTAAACTCCATTTTGTATTAGAATCTGTGTATGCTCACTGCATGTTTCATAAACAGGCTAACAGGGATGTAACAAGGATGGAAATATTTTTGTCACTTGTTCGCCTTTTGGAGCAAACTGTGAGGAGCGGTACATTTGTAAATGCTTTGGATAACAACAATGTGATGGTTCATCAATCTTTTCCCCAAGCCACTTCTATAGCAGCGACGGGTAGGCCCAGTAGTTTACAGTGAGCCACCTGCTATTAATACATTTCTGGGCTGGATTTGTTGAGAGCAAGCTCGTGCGGCATTGCTTGCCATGACTGACATGGTTCCAGTCAGCACTTAGGTGGTTTTATCTAACTTGTTCATCTCCCGCAAAACAAATTATGACTGACCTCACAATATTAGGGAGTGAAAATTTCATTTAGGTAGTCGTGTGATCTCCTTGAGAACTTTTAAATGTATGTTCCTTCCAGAGATGTATATTTGAATGTTATCTAGTGCTTTCTTAAATTATATAGCTGTGGAAGATGATTATTGAGGAGGTTACATTTAAGTGCTAAGTTTACAAGCAGAGGGGTTGCATAGTAGTGGGTTTGGTGGTTCAAAAATGTATAGAGCACTGGTATTTTCTTGGATTATGGATTTCACTTCTATTGCATGAATATTGCAATCATGTGTTTCTTCATCTCTCATTTTTCTCGTTATATTAGCTAGTTCTAAATTTTGAAATAACATTTTACAAAAAAAATAAATGTAAACGGAGCCGCCGGCGGGGCTGTAAATGGTAGCATAATTCCTGTTGAAACTCGGTTGTTTTAAATTCAAGATTAATTCTTGTTGTGTATATAAGAGGGATAGCAAGATCCAGATTAAAAACATTGTTATTGAGTGGAAGGCTTCAAACCATTGTTTGCATGGTCCATTAGCACAAAAATTTTAAAGGGAGAGAGGGGCAAATGAGTCATTTATATTAATTTTTATGGAAATTGAAAATACATAATTATAAGAATTTCTTTAAAAAAATTAAAAAAATTAAAATTTTTTTTATTAATTTTTTATTCACGCCCAAACTTATGTTTTTAGAGTATGATACAGTCATAAATTTTTATATAAATTTATTTTGTATAAACTGACATGGTATTAATTTATTGGTTGAATGAAAATATAAATTAATAAAAATAAATTATATAGGTTAAGTGATATTTAATTCAATTAATTTTATTATAGTTTGTACAAAATAAATTTGTTCAAGAATTTATAACTGTATCATTACTCATGTTTTTATTGCGAATGAAATTTTTTTTATTTTTTGAGGGTTTGCCATGTGTTGCCCGTTAGCGGCAGTGTTTGTATGTTATGTATTTGTTGTAATCCATGTGAATATGCATTTAAGGTTCAAATACTTTTTAAAATTTTTTATTTATTATTTCTATTTCGTATCATTTCGTTTATAAATTATAAAAAAAAGATTAGAATAAAATAATAATAATCTCCCATCGATTTAACTACAATGGCGCCGCTACAGTACATGCATGTATGTGATACATGCAAGCAATACAAAAAGGCCAAAAGCAGATCACTTGGCAGCCAAACACCAAAAGAAAAAAAAAAAAAAACGGGGAGCAACCGGTTGCCCCTTGAATAAATTAAATAATAATATTTAATTATAAAAAATAAAATAAAATATTTATTATTTTAATATTAAAGGACAAGACAATAAAATAATTTTTATAATAATAAAAAAGAAATTTCAAGTTTAATAATATAAATATCAAGTTAATGGTCCTGATTTCATGTTTATTGGTTTATTAATTTCATTATTTTCATAGTTGCAAGTTAATAATCTCATGTTTCATGTTTATTGCCCTAAGTTTTAATTTTCTTCAGTTTCACGTTTAATGGTCAATGTATCAACTTAATGGTCACGGTTTCATATGCATTGGTCCATTAATTTAACGATTTTTATGATTGCAAGTTAATGATAACATATTCCATGTTTATTGCGCTCTGTTTCATGTTCCTTTGTTTACATGTTTAATAGTTCGGGTATCAAATTAATGGTTATGGTTTCATATTTATTGATCCATTAATTAAAAATTTTTAATGGTTGCAAGTTAATGATTTCATATTTCAGGTTTATTGCCCTAAGTTTTAAGTTCACTGGTTTTAAGTTTATTGGTTTTATTATCACGTTAATGGTCATGATTTCATGTTTATTGGTCCATTAATTATATAATTTTTTAAGTTGCAAGTTAATGATTCGATATTTCATGTTCATTGCCCTAAGTTTCAAGTTCATTAATTTAATCATTTTTATGGTTGCAAGTTAATGATTTCATATTTCAGGTTTATTGCCTTAAGTTTCAAGTTCACTGATTTTAAGTTTATTGATTTAGATATCACGTTAATGGTCATGATCACATATTTATGGGTCCATTAATTATATAATTTTTTAAGTTGCAAGTTAATGATCACATGTTTTATATTTATTGCCCTAAGTTTCAAGTTTATTAATTTAATCATTTTTATGGTTACAAGTTAATGATCTCATATTTCAAGTTTATTGCCCTAAGTTTCAAGTTCATTGGTTTCAAGTTCATTGGTTTAGATATCACGTTAATGGTCATGATTTCATGTTTATTAGTCCATTAATTATATAATTTTTAGGTTGCAAGTTAATGATTCAATATTTCATGTTCATTGCGCTAAGTTTTAAGTTCATTAATTTAATCATTTTTATGGTTGCAAGTTAATGATTTCATATTTCAGGTTTATTGCCTTAAGTTTCAAGTTCACTGATTTCAAGTTTATTAGTTTAGATATCACGTTAATGGTCATGATTTCATATTTATTGGTCCATTAATTATATAATTTTTAGGTTGCAAGTTAATGATCATATGTTTTATATATATTGCCCTAAGTTTCAAGTTTATTAATTTAATCATTTTTATAGTTGCAAGTTAATGATCTCATATTTCAGGTTTATTGCCTTAAGTTTTAAGTTCATTGGTTTCAAGTTTATTAGTTTAGATATCATGTTAATGGTCATGATTTCATGCTTATTGGTCCATTAATTATATAATTTTTTAGGTTGCAAGTTAATGATTCGATATTTCATGTTCATTACCCTGAGTTTCAAGTTCATTAATTTAATAATTTTTATGGTTGCAAGTTAATGATTTCATATTTCAAGTTTATTGCCTTAAGTTTCAAATTCACTAGTTTCAAGTTTATTGGTTTAGATATCACGTTAATGGTCATGATTTCATGTTTATTGGTCCATTAATTATATAATTTTTTAGGTTGCAAGTTAATAATCACATGTTTCATGTTCATTGCCCTTAGTTTCAGATTCCTTCTGTTTCAAGTTTAATGGTCCCGGTATCAAGTTAATGGTATTGATCTCATATTTATTGGTCCAATAACTGTATGATTTTCATAGTGCAAGTTAATGATTTAATATTCATTTAGTTTCCTTTGCTTCCGCTGAATAACAAATAATGTGTTTTAGGTCAAGATGAACCAATTAAATAGCATTAAAAATGGTTTGAAATCAATGTGCGTGATTAATTATGCCAGCAGTTGCAGCTACTAATGGTCCTGCTGGTAATGCTTATTTTGGGGATTTTAGCTGCTGCTGCTGTTGGCATAAGCAGCCAACAACTTGCAGCTGCAGCTGGACCAGTAATAGCCACCAGCTGGTGCTTATGCAAGCAGCAGCTGCTACAAAAGCAGCCAGCAGCTATTACTGTTTATGCAATAGCAACAACAACACTAGCAGCAGATGTTGCTGCTTGTAGCTGCCAGCAGCTGCTGCTTATGTAGCAAAAGGTGCCTGTAGAACTAGCAATAGCAACAGCTACCAACTGCTGCCGAAATGCCAGCAGCTATTAGAATGCCAGCAGCTATTAGAATACCAGCAGCTGCTAGAATACTGGCAGCTGTTGCTGCATATGCTGCTGCTACAGTAACAACACCAGCAGCAGCTGCTGCTGAATCAAGCTGCCAGCAGTCGCTGCTTATGCAGCAACAACAACAGCTACCAACTGCTGCTTTTGCAGGCACCAGCTGATGCCGCATCCATATGCCAGCAGCTGTTGGTTAAGCAGCAACAGGCAGCTGCTGCTTAAGCAGCAACAGGTAGCTACGTAACCAGCAACAGCTGCAGCTGGTAGCTATTGCTATAATAAGTAGCAACCATGATGACATATAAAACAAACTTCCGAACACGTAAAACATACTTCCGAATACGTAAAACAACCATCCAAACATATAAAACCAATTTCCGAACATATAAAAGAAACTTCCAAACTTGTCAAATAAAATTTCCGAACATATAAAACAACCCTTCGAACATATAAAACAATCATCCGAACATAAAACTAATATCCAAACATACATAATGGCATAAAGAAATGTAAACTACCGAGGCGGCGGGGATGGTGGTACTAGAGGTGAAAATGGGTAAGGAATGCCAAAGTGCTCGAACAGGAGGCATTGTCCGTGAAGCAGCTGCTGATGCTGCTCTAACAAACACCGGTGCTCCTCCAGAACGTGATGCTGAAAGCTAGTTTGCTGTACAAAAAGTGTCCCCGCTTCGTCCATAAGTTGTTGAAGAGTAAGTTCACCGGAGTCATGTGGATCTGCAGGTGGTACGACAGATGCAGAAGCATCATGATCAGGTTCACAGGTAGGAGGGTCCTCACATCTACGTTGTCCCTAGAAAGGAAGTGAAAAATTAGGCAACTGATCAGCAGGAACCACAGAATTCAAAGGACGATCATCACTCAGAGCAAGCATTATGTACTTAGCTTTAGTATACTTCACCCATGGTCCATTACGCCACTCAAATCTTAAGGCATACACAGCCTCATCTTCTATACTCTTAGAGGGTTTACAGCACGGTTCATTTATGGGCACCCTAAAGTATTTAAGGATTTGCGTGATGAAATTTTCATATGGAAGAGCACGACTGATTAAGTTAGATATGGAAAGCATGGTGCGTATAATAGTGTATCCGAGGCTAACCGGATGATGCCTGAGGATAGAATTAATCAAAGCAACATCCATGTGGGTAACATCACCTAAGTGGCCCGATCGAGGAAGGACAATATTCTGAATTATACGATGTAAAATACGCGATTGAAGGCATAGACATTGAGCACAGAAATGGATTGTACAGACCTCATAGAAAGATCAATGAGCTTACAAATGTTTCTAACGGCATCAACATGAACAAAGTTATCAATCGTAGGAACTTTCCTAGCAGAGTATATTTCTAACCCATCTTCGGAGGTTTGTAGGATAGAGTTCAATTCAGTATCATCAAATTCAATCAAAACTCCTCCAACGTTGGTGATTACTCGATTTTCTTTATCTGCGGAAGTATCTATATTTGAGTAAAAAACTTTCACCAAGTCAGGATATACATTCTCATTAATCGTAAGGGCATTAATCCAACCAACTTCCTCCAACAATTGCAACAAATTTCCATTGCTAATACTAAGGCTACGAAGCCAATCAGACATAATATAGAATGTATCAAGTACTTTACGCGTCATGAATCTTTGGCGAAAACGGGTGGCCAAACGGGTGGCCAAACGCATCCGGGAAGTGTCTTGATTCGAAATCGGGTTGTTCTATAAGGCCCCCATCCTTCCATGTCCGTTTAGGTGGTGGAGTCGGCTCTTTCCCTTTGTCTTTCGCTCTACGTGGCCTTGAAGTTGACATTATAATTTTTCACCGATTTGAAGAGGAATAAACCGATTAGATGGAAGATAATGATGTTTAAAAGGGATATGTGGGTTCAATTCAGTAAACATTTATCGAAAATCCAAATATTGGACCTAGGGTTTACAATTTTGGGGTTTTCGGTTTCGACAGTTAATGATAGCAAGAGCAAATGGTGGGTTGTGATTTCTAAGATTTAATATGGGTTATGAACTGATTATAAACGTGGGATATTTCGATTGAGAATGTGGGAGAGAGGATTCGGTTTGTGAAAATGAAGATGAACAGTTTCAATACTTTAAAACCAGATAACCGTTACAAAATAATAGGGTGATCGTTCATGTTCCAGAAACTATAGTAAGCAAAAATGGCTAGCCTTTTGTTTTTCAAAGCTAGCCATTTAATGTCCAGAGACCAACAAAAATGAAAACGACTAGCCTCTAAATTTAACAGGCTAGCCGTTTTCGCTTTTGGTGCTCTCCAAAATAAAAAAAGGCTAGCCTTTTAAATTTAAAAGGCTAGTCGTTTTTCGTCCAGTGAGCACCCATACTCAAACGGCTAGCCTCTTAAATTTAAGAGGTTAGCCGTTTCTCTTCCAGTGAGCATCAAATCGATAAAGGCTAGCCTCTTAAATTTAAGAGGCTAGCCATTTCCCGTCCAGTGAGCACCCATACTCAAATGGCTAGCGTCTTAAATTTAAGAGGCTGACCTTTATCGATTTGATGCTCATTGAAAGGGAAATGACTAACCTCTTAAATTTAAGAGGATGACCTTTATCGATTTGATACTCACTAGAAGGGAAACAACTAACCTCTTAAATTTAAAAGCTAGCCGTTTAAAGGATGTAGCCACCAACCTAAGCACCAATCAAACCCCATCATTTAATGAAGACATTGAATGTTAAACAAACATAACCCACGCAATACTCTTCTAAGTCTTCAAGTAGGTCCTTTTGATGGTATTGAAATGGTAGAATCTTGAAAGAAGATAACCAGAGAGCATGAAAAACATCTTCAGATGTGGGAAGCATTTCTGCATGGGTGTTAGACCTCAATGATAACTAGTCATCGGAACAAAAAACAAGTGAAGCCGAAGATAACCCATCATATGATAATGAGATGGAAATTAGTGCAAGTGCAGGTACGTCATTACCCCCACAAACTAACAAAAGAAATGAATATTTTGGGGACAAATCTACTACAATATCATCTGGTGATACAACGTACACATACTTGGAGGATGGGGGATGATAATTAATGATGCACTTTTTGGATCTGAACCGAGGGGGCTTTTTTGGAAATCATTGAGTTATATTATCATGTACGAAGTGAACAATGGCAATGTAATAACATATTTTGCGTACTTAGTGATAATAGCAACATTTACAACAATTCTTTTCCTTTCAACATGTATTAATTAAGACAACCGATTGACGAAGGAAAAAATCATAATTACCCCCATTAATTCGTCAACGGCTTTGGATCACAGAAGTTTAGAGTTGTGAATGAAGTCAGCCAAAAATTATCATAATCTATATTCACAGCAACTCAGCCCTTCTGCCTGAAACGACGTTTTGTGCAACTGTTCTTATGACTTTTTCTAATGGACACATTACAAGGCTTCACTGTTGATGCAAGCTTCGATTCATTTATTAACGTTGTCGCATTATTGTAGTGTTCATTAGCCAACGCCAATAATTGATCGCGTTGTTCGTTGAACGAAGAGTCTATAAGTTGTAACGTAAGTTGCGTCCGAACATTCTGTGACTCATGCTACAGAAAAAATCATGCACTCTCATCATGTAAGTGGCCCAACAACAATAGTAAAATTAACTAAGAAGCCACATAAGGCGAATAACAGAGCGTACCACATACGATTTGTTGGTGATAATTCCAGGAGTATCTATAAATTTGATGACGTAAACTTCACAATCAAAACCATTAGGTTGCCGTGGAACTCCTTCCCCATGGGTCACTACAAATGACAAGAAACTCCAAGCTACTGAATATGTAGCATTCACGATGCTATGAAGTATAACATCCAACGAGTGTAACTATTTTCAAATGCAAAAATACACCATAAGTATTAATAATACAATACTCAGAAAACTAAACTCAAAATTTTTAAAAAAAATTAGTTGGACTTATAATACTATTCACTTGGATTTCTCGATCTCGTGTCCGTCGTGCATCTGGTAGCGAATCCCAAATCTCTGCTTGTTTGTCTTTAATTTTAACCAACATCATAAACCAATGGTGAACACCATCATGCATGGGAATAAAGATCTATTCAAGAACAACTTGAGGTCACTTTTACCATACATCATATCGATCATAACGAAAAACCATTTCAACAAACACACACGCAATCTAATGGCACCAGTGCAGGTCATACATGTAACGTTTGCGGTATTGTGAGGCAGCCTTGAAACCATCTAAATGTGCATTTGGCATTGTAGCAAATTGCTACATATTCATCACATCAAATTCATATAAAACACAACTGAAATTACTGTAGTTAATGATGAGAAAAAGGATATGAAAAAAAATACGGGAACGGATCAGTAACTGCATATCTTATTGGTAGGAACCAGCTGATTGGTTGCCTGTGGCTTTTGCACGACTCATGTCATGTAAAGTAATCACTCATCATGCAAATAATCTCAACACAAGAACAATTATAACTGGTTTTATTAACTACAATTTCATCATTAAAGTCAAATTACGAAACAAACCTCCTCGTCAAGTGATGCATCGGGCAAAAGTGATAACAAGCCTCGCCGAGTGATATCCTCATGACTTGATTGCACAATTATTTCACTGTATGTTAATCACGTGATATATTAACAAAATCAAATAACTATGACAACATATTAAATGAAAAGAGCTTGATGAGTGAGCATAAATGTATTGTTACTCTAGGCTAGCGCTTTTGTCAAATCCATATTGGAGCATCTTCAATTGATCGAGGGTCACCGGGTCATTCACGAAAAAAGGGCTCGCTCGATATTTTGGCTTTGGACCATGTGAGACTTGATCATACGGGGACAACTGGTATCGCCTTAGCTTTCGATTTCTGTATGGCCGAGGAGGGCCTAAAGACAGCGAATTAAAATCTTGCGACTATTGACATTTCTTCTCTTATTGCGCAGAAGACTATATATTTATTCAAGACAAAGAAAGAAGAAAGATTAGACTAAATCATATATAGTTTAGACAAAAGTTAACAAATTATTTAATCTATGTAAACCTCGTCTTGAAGTTCCGGGACCAATTTAGGCTTCATCACGTCTTGCAATATTTCTGCCAACTTTTTTTTTAGGACAACCTCTTCATCAGTGGATGTGCTGAGGTACACAGCTTTTCGTTCTTTAACTTCGATGGGCGTACGCTTTTCCTGTACTAGAACTGAAAGCGTGACAACTGCAGGAATATGTGGGTGCATCTCCATATTCGGAGAAGAAAAGATTGGATCATTAGTTGCCTCGGCACCAGTATATGTAGGAGGTGATTGACTATCATCAGCGACATTCGCTCCTTCTTGACGAAAATAACTTCGTTCCAACTTTTCAACTTTTTCAGTAAGAGAATCCATTTTCAAGCCCATTTTTTGTAGTAAATCATTATTTCTTCTCATATGTTCCTCCATTCTATCCATTACTGCTAATATAGCATGAAATGGATGCTGCCTTGAGGTGTCACCATCATCAATTTGACCTTCACTTTGACCACCTAATGACCCGCAACTGATTTCTCGCATTGGAACCTACATTAACTATAAATATCCGTAAATAATCTATTCAATTTAATAACATAACTACAAAACACTATATAATTATGGAAGGAAACAAACCGCATTGCTTTCAAAGTCACCATACTTTTGTCGCCACTTGAGGAATCTTTTTATTTCACTATCAGTCCATGCACTAAGAGGACATCCATTCTCGGCAATAAAAGAAAGCTGAAACTTAGTTGATGACATGTAGAATAGCTGCAAATAACAACAAATTGGTTAATACGAAAATAATGATCGATACTACCATAATCGTTTAACTAATGAGAATAAAAATTACTAAATAAATCATACCATTAAAAATATAACACATCCGCTCATCGAGGAAATTTTATTTTCGTTGAACTTTATGTAGTGTTATGTAAACTCATTTAAAAAGTCTAAACATTTGCATTTTCTTAAATATTTTTCTTTCAATATAAATTTCATAAATACTATACATTGTACAAATCATTGTATCTATATAAATTATGATTTCAAACATAGTATTTTGTTATATCTTAAACCTTGAATGTAATATCATATAAATTTTGGGAATATACAAAAAATTATTGCTATATGGAAGTGCATCCTATAATATGAATATTTGATATTGAGAAGACCCAGATAGAGAAAACAAGAGATAAAAAATGGAAACAAGGGCTACAAAAGCCACAGTTAAAGCTGTGGCTCTCATTTGTGGTGCTACCAGCGTTAGAGGCTCTCTTCGCTTTGTTCAAGGACCCAACGGAGTAGGGGTGTCAAAAAAACCCGCCCTGACCGGATCTGGCCCGGACCCGGACAATCCGGTCTGGGTAAAACCCGGACCGCATATACAAAAAAGTGGGTCCGGCTTTCAGAATTTAAAACCCAAACATATCCGGGCAAGGTCTGGGTTCAGCTCCCAAAACCTGAAACCTGGACCCGAACCCATTTTCCCAATAAAAAAAAAGCAATTACCCTACCCAAACTGGCAAACTCAAATTGCAAAACAAAACACCAAAATCCGAAAATCCCTAATTCCCCAAATGACAAAACACCCAAACCCAAACCGTTGGCTAGCACCCACCATCTCCGTCGGGTAGCAACCACCATCGGCACTCGGCAGTCGGCATCATCTCTGCATGGATTCAAATGAAAAAGAAAACAGATTCTTGGCTTGGCTTCGAAGTTGGCTCATTAGAGTTTCAGGAATCCCATGGCTGACCAAGCGAAAGAGTCCCCAATTTTTGCATGCATCTCCAAGCTTCTCCAGGTTTAAGCTCCCAAGATCGAGGCTTGGCATAGGATCTGAATGATAACATCAGGTTTAAGCTTCTTGTTTGCATCATCTGCCATCACAACCACCACTACCAGCCGAATGTATTGATTTTTTTCCTTCTATATTGCTTCTATTGATTTTGCTGCAAAGATGTTTGGAGCTGAACCTGGACTGGATGTGCTTTCATTTTTCTATTCAAATATGGCTATCACTAAGTGTCTTAACAATAGAGCCAAAAGGCTAATTATCTCGGTCTGAGTCTGCCGCTGTAGCGAGCTTTGTGTGGCAGCTGTTTTCTCTTCTGAGTCACTGAAAAGGCATTTCATATCAAATCCTCCACTTGTCCAATTGCCCGTGCTATTTCTTTTAAAGTAGATTGCATCAAGATTCATTCATTAACTCTTTTATTTTTTGAAATTTTTGTTTGAGGGCTTAGAAGCCCAGAAGACAAAACCCGGACCCGGGACATGCCGGGCTCAAGCCCGGACCAGACATGCAAAAATCGGGTTTTGTCCGGGTCCGGGTTTTAATTTTTGGCATCCGGTCCGGTCCCGGGTTGCACCAAACCCGGACCGGACCCGGGTTTTTGCCAAGCCTACAACGGAGTTACGCATGTGAAAGGGAAGATTACAGGACTGAAGCCAAGCCTTCATGGCTTCCATATTCACGCCCTTGGACTTGGTGACACCACTAATGGTTGCAATTCTACCGGACCTCATTTCAATCCACTGAAGAACGATCATCGGGCTCCCAGTGATAACAAGCGGCACGCTGGTGATTTGGGAAACATTGTTGCAGGCCCTGATGGAGTTGTTGAGGTTTCAATTGCAGACAGGATGATTCCTCTGAGCGGGCAGCGCTCAATATTGGGGAGGGCTGTTGTTGTGCAAGCTGATCCTGATGATCTTGAAAAGGGTGGACATTAACTCGGCAAGACAACCGGGAATGCGGGGGCGAGAGTTGGATGTAGTATCATTGGGATTCAGTCCTCTATTTAGATGCACCTTGTTTCACATAATATAGATCAATGGTCAAAATTCTTAATAAGAGGCGTCACCTCCAAATAATAAACTCTCATGTATTCTCTTGATATTCAAATTGTAACAAGTTTTGGGATGGCTGAGAGACATTTGCTGAGAATTATGGAAACCCGCTATTCTCTTTTCAGTTTGTCTTGATGTAATTAGCCATCATAGGCAGTTCCTTAGCAAAGCATCCAGGTTGTTTACTCTACTGGAAGGCAAATTTTGCTTAATGAAGCTGAGCAATGATTTGCTAAGTTCCGCTCCAGGAGTGTACTTCTGCATCAGCTCCAAAGTAGTTTAAAATGGCCGGTTAGAGGTTGATTTATGAATAAGAATTTCGTTAGCCTTTTGATTGCTTAAAAAAAATAAATTATTGCTATATGGAGACTAGTTTCTTAAGACAAGATCTATGATTCACAAGGGTAGATAATTTATCAGGAGTAAAAGAAAATATTATAAAAAAGTATAGTTAATGAAGTATACTTCGCAATTTTTTATGCGTTACTAATTGAATAATTCTTTTCATCGTGTCTAGACTCTGGATTCTCATCTAAGCATGCAAAGGACACCTGGAAGATTGACATCAATTTATCCGGAACTTTCAATTAAGTTATGTTCATATTAATCGGAAGATGAAGATGAAATTTCTAAAAGAAAATCTCCTGGAGGCATCCCTTTGATTACGTCCAATGCTAGCATACTGAAACTGTGCGCATCGCATTTTTCGGCGATCTCCATAGCGTAAGGGCGCCAATTCTGTAAATTGAAAGATCAATATATAAATATAATCATCTTCATTTGCAGCACCAAGATTATTTTTCAATGTATTTGAAAAAAAAAAAAATTCGCGATCATTTACGTGAAGACTCTTTTCCTTAGCCTGATGTATTGAGAACATATTTTGTTGATATAATCAACTCCCATAACAAGTCGAACATTTATCCATCCATCCTTGCTGCTTCAGATTACTGGAGAACATTGGATTTGTGAACTATCTACAGATTCATCTGGAATTATCCAAATTAACCAGCTCCACTCCTTTATAGCTATTGATGGCTACGAGCAGCTCATCTCAGTCATCAAGGCCAGCTTGCCAACTGTTGGGTTCCCTTGGCATTCAGATTCAGCATAACCTTAAGGCTACTGTGCCAAACTGGCAACTGCCTATATTTCAGTCCCAAACGCGAGCCAAAATTAGTTCAATGCAAACCCAAATTGACCACTAAATTTGCTATATGATTGCCTTCTCGGTACATACGAGAACAATGGAATAAAATTTTGGATAATGTAGCTCGACGATTTAACCATTCATTCCTGAAGCACCATGGAGGCTTAAAAGAAGAGTCGAGCAAACAAGAAATGAAAACGTGGAGTCACTTTCTGTCGAGGAGGCTCACATGTGCAGTAAAGCAAGCAACAATGCAGAGGATCACAGCAGCTTCTATAATCAGTTACAAATTAATGACATGTGCTGCCAGCTGGCTCCTGGTGGTTATGTAGCTGCTTGTACACGCGACGATTAGTTAAGCAAATTGTAATTAGTTAGTTAGTTTTAGCTAAGCTGATCTAAGCTGCCGTATTCGTATATAAAGACTGTTACGTGTGCAGATTTATTCTGGAAGTATGTTGAATAAAATAGTACTTTCAGATCCAGCTTATTTTCTTTGATTTTCTTAGCTGCCAAACAATATTTTCGGCTCTTTAACTCTTTCCAACCAAATGCAATTCCAACTACCGACTGATAGCTGGAGAAATAGCATGAATAATGGCCATGATTTCAGCAAAAAAAAGAACTGTTATGACCCAAACTCCCGGCAAAAGCTGCAGTGCTTGGCAGGTCCGCTTTTGGGTTCAAAGCCGCCGTCCAGGCCGTGTTGGAAGCCGCTACATTTCCAATTTATCCCTGCTCCTTTGTCATACAGATGGAAAAAAGGTAAAATTTTGAAATTGCTTATGTTTCATTTTTGGTTTTATTATTGCATAACTTTTAAATGTTTGCCTAATTACTGTTTCAAATTAGCCGGCATGTTTAAAAGTTTTGCTTTAATGATTTGGAGAGCTTAATTTTCAATTTGTATGATCACAAGCACAGGATCCTGTGATATTTATTGATGTAAAATTTTCGGCTTAATGTCCATAAGAATATATCTTGTTGGATTTTGGACTTATGAACAAGGGGCAGCTGCAACCGGCTCTTCTCCATTCAGAACTCTGTTTAAGTTAAATCTTTATTGTTCTGTCTGTTCTACATAGAGAAAATTTTACTGTGCATATTAGCTGAGGTCAAGAATCTGAATAATCAAGTAACCATTACTTGCAGTTTATTCTTTTGGAAATTGGAACTGTATCCAGAATGAAGGTGCTCCTGCTAAAGGCTATTATGTTTTTCATCGTTCCGTTTCCGTGAAGATGGAAAATGGACTTCAGTAAGATATTTTATGGAAGATATTTTATTGCTGTCCCTGCAAAGAGGTGAACTTCAGTAAGTACAAAGAGGGAGATTGGCTGTTGTAAAAGAAAACATTTATTAAGAGTCTCTCCATCTTTTTAGTGTTGCTAGAAGGAGAAATTTCAGTCAGAAAATGTGATCACTTGCAAAAAAAAGGATTCCGATTGACACAGCTTCAGCAGCACCCTTAGAGAACAAAGGTCGTTTCTTTCTCATTTGTTTTGTTGTTTATCTATTCACTCATTTTTTTTTTTGGGGAAACAAAGGTTTCTATTTGGTGGTTGAGAAAGTTGAGAAAAGCTTGAATATTTATTACCTGATGCAGGCAATAAATGCTGAAGTTCTATCTGTAGAGCAAGAAGTTTGAAGAGTTATTTGGTTTGTTTTCAACGTGAAGTAAGGGTTGAATTTATGTTTACAATGTGGTTTTGGAAATGTAAAGCATGATTAATGTAATCTCTAGAGTTGTCTATAATGCATATAAATAATTAAATATAGAACTCTAGTTGTATGAAAAGCAAGAACAAAAAAAAAAAAAAAAGAATTAAGCAATAAAGTTTTAGTAATTTCTAGCAAAATATTCTGTTCTTAAATAAAAATTCTTCTACACTTCCGCCTTCACTCAACAAATTTGGTATCAGAGCTTTTCCAAAACACCCTCAAAATGACATCAAATACCCTACCCACATTATTTTCATATGCTCCTTGTCAAGTTCCAATATTTAAAGAGGTACATTATGAATATTGGAGTAATCAAATGAAACCTTTTTCCTCTCTCAAAATTTATGGGATGTTGTTGAAGATGGATATGCTGAACCACTAGGATATGCTAAACCACTAAAATCTGCGAGTTCTTCATATTGGACTCAAGAACGTCAACAGCAGTACAAAGAAAACATACAGAGAAATGCCACGACACTTCGATATATTCAGCAAGGTGTTAGTAAATCAATTTTTTCCCAGAATTTTTAGTGTCAAAAGTGTTGAGCAAAATCAGCGTTTTAAATTTGATAAAACCTTTTAAAGATCGCTCTCATATAATATATAAGAATTTGTAATCTAGAAATCGTACCTTGAAAATCCGATTTGGCTTTTTCCGTTGAAGTGATTTAGGCTCCCAGATCACGATCCGTCACCACCACTCTTGTTAGATCACGATCCATCACCACCACGCTTGTCAGATCACGAACTATCACCAATGATTTTCCAGGTTATGATTCAGGTTTGATCTGCACTTGACGTGTGGGCGCTTTTATCACTACCAAAGCAACTAGCACGAGAAAATTTTTCTCTCAACAATAGAGAGAAAAATCTTTTTCTCTGATCTGTATGAATTGACTGCTCTCTATTTCTTTAGCAAAAATAAGCCTTTTTATATCTCACTTTAGTGAAAACCCTAGATTCCAAATAATTAAAAAATAAAACTCACGTTACTTACTTTTTCTATAGGGGACCCACCTTGTAAAATAACATAAGACCCCTTACACACAAGTTAATTAAATAGAGCTTCCCACTAAATGATATATTTAGGCTTTTGACCCAAATAACTAGTTATCTTGCTTGTTAATCCAGTAGTGGTGCAGTCAATTAAATGAACTAACCTGGGGATCATTTGGGAACATACAATAGTGGCTACAATAATTAGGTCTGTAATTAAACTAGCCCAATTTTTTAATTTCAAATCTACTCCACTAAAAGATTGGAACTGATTTCCATAATTGTATGCTCGAATAATAATTCATCCTAAGCCACATTGATTTCTTTACTACACAATTTTTTGTACCACATTGTTAATTAAATTGATATCTCAACTATCCAATCAATTTAATAATATCTTATTCGTTGATACTTACCGGTTTTTTTCTAATGATCATTTTCAACATACTAAATATGTTAACACACTCTGGCCAGAGAATTCTATGCTCAAGTGCCGAAAACCCATTAAGAGATGTGTTGTACAAATTCTACATTGTTAATCTATAACTCCAATACTCATAAATGTTTCCACAAGATACTGGATAATCTAAACTATAAGTATGTGTCATGCCTATTGGTAACTCAAATGGAATAAGAACTACAATCATAAAATCATAATTAACTCAAGATTAAGATTACAGCAAAACCAATACCTATGAGATTTAATAAGTCTGACAGTTATTACAAAGTTAATTAAATCTCATATAAAGTTAATTAAATCTCATATGTGATATTGTTCAATATAGTCGTACTACATCAATAAATTCATACATGATTAAGACAAATCATTCAATGAATTTATTACAGTCTATACCTAAATAAAGCGCCCAACTTTATTTATCAACTGCGAACTAAATTTATTTAATCATAAGATAACTTGTATTTATGTCTTCGTGAATTCACATGGTGATCACATAAACTTTAATAAAAATATTAATGCAAATAAGATATTTGAATAAAATACCTCATTAATTTTATTAATCAGAAAAAATATTTATTACAATTAAATAAACACATATGTTTTTAAAGAGCATATTTTCCCAACAAAAAGGGCCAAAAATGCTTGGGAAATCCTGAAACAAGAATTTCAAGGTTTTGAAAAGGCAGTCACCATCAAGTTGCAGACTTTGTGGAAAGAGTTCAAAAATTTATCAATGAAAGACAGTGAAGGTGTTTAAGATTTTTGCAGCAGAGTTATTGAGATTCTGAACTAAATTAAAGGTTGCAGGGACACCATTGAAGACAAGAAGGTGAATGAAAAGATGTTGAGATGTCTTCCTCCAAAGTTTGATCATGCAGCAACAACCATTGAAGAATCAAGGGATTTGTCCGAGATGACTTTTTCAGATTTGTAAGGATCATTTCGGTCTCATGAGCAAAGAATCAATTGATCTTCAAGCCACCCTACAGAGCAAGCTTTTCAGTCAAAGATTAATAATTCATATCAGAATAAAAGCAGCGAGAAAAACCAGAAGAATGGAGGCTTGTCTCAAAGAAACAGACAACATGGCAAAGGGTGTTGGTGGTAAAATTTGTAGGGAATGGAAAATGTAGTGAAATACAACAATAATGGTAGAACTTTATTACGTAAAGTAATGTGTTTACAACTAACTCTGTATGTAGGAAGAAACTATAGAAATTTTATGTGCTTCAAGGCACGTTACAAATGTCACTTTCCTTAAGACGTTATTTGCCCCCACCAATTGAGTGATGCACATGGGTTAAGCAAATACGCCCCTAGGATACAATGAAGCACTTGTTTGTTTGCTTGCGTTGTGCATCGATGAAAGCAAACCAGAATACTTTTGAATGTTGCAAGCCTGCCAATAAACAATATATTGTTCCTGCATAAAACAATATATTGGAATGTGAATACACAAAAGAAATGAGTGTTTTGTGTTGAAATTCGTACTAGAAAAGAATGCTAAGAAAAGAGTGGTGTAAGATCATTTATTTCATGTCTAAATGGCTTAAACATGACCCCTATTTATAGATATACTTGTGTCTCTTCATTTGGGTTGTCATCTTTCATGATATCCCTTCATTTATGGCCATTGGATCTAGATTTGATTTTAATCAATGGTCCAAATTGAAATATCACTATTTCAAATGAAATGTCACTATGAAATGATGCATCTCTAAATGAAATGTTGCCATGAAAAGTTATATCATTTAGTAAAAAGATACATTTTCTACAAGACACAATTAGATGGACATGTCCTTACAATAAGACATAATTTAATTAGACATGTTTTTAGTGAAATGTACCTTTTCTATAAGGCACAATTAATAGGACATGTCTTTACCATAAGACACATTTATTTTGAAAATTTTCCAACAAAGGGCAAAGAGAACAAAACGACAACCGCAACAAGTGGAAAAATGATAGAGGGAATTCACAACAAAATTCAGATTCTCAGTGCATTATTTGTAATTGGTCTGATCTTGAATCGAAAGATTGCCGTTATAAATGCACAAGGTGTCGCATTCCTAACCATTCTCAAAGGGATTGTTGATATCAAAATAAGAAAGGCAAAAATGAGGTAAATTTTACAAAGGAAGGCGATGGAGATTACTTTTTTTTTATTCAAGTAAAGGTGTTGAACTTGAATATAAAATTTGTGGTACTTGGATAGCGGCTGCAGCAACCACATGACTGATGAACGTGACAATTTCATCAGCCTTGACCAAAGTTTTAATTCGCAAGTGAAGCTTGGAGATGAAAAGATGCATAAAGCTGTGGGAAAAGGCACTATTACTGTCCATACAAAGGGAGGTAACAAAAAGCTCATTTATAGTGTTCTTTATGTTCCAAATTTAACTCAGAACCTCTTGAGTGTGAGGCAGCTAATTCAAAAGGGTTTTTTTATTTATTTTGATGATGAAAAATGCAAAATAACAAGGTTTTTCCTCTTGTTAGGCCACTTGATGAGAATGTTGCTCTCAAAATTGAAAATTCAGATTTGTCAAATTTATGGCATCTAAGATACAGCCATTTAAACTATAAAGGGCTGAATTTGCTCAAGCAAAAGAACATGGTGATTGGCTTACCTAATGTTGGAAGATGTAAAAAAGTTTGCGAGGGCTGTAGTTATGGAAAAATGCATAGACTTCCATTTCCTAAAAGTTCATGGAGAGCCAAAGTTCCGTTGGAGTTAGTGCATGCTGATATTTGTGATCCTATAAGAGCTCTCTCTCTCAGTAACAGGAGATATTTCATTCTTTTTGTTGATGATTATACAAGGATGACGTGCATTTATTTTTTGAATGAAAAATCAGAAGTTTTCTCAACTTTTCTTCGGTTTAAAGCTCTTGCAGAAAGGCAAAGTGGATGTAAAATGAAGACCTTGAGAACTGATCGTGGTGGTGAATTTATCTACACTCCATTCATGAATTATTGTAGGGATAATGGAATTCAAAAACAACTTACTATCACCCAAAGTCCATAATAAAACGGAGTCGTAGAACGGAAGAGCTGTACCATCGCAGAGGTGGCAAGAAGCATGTTGAAAGGCAAAGGCATTCCTAACAACTTATGGGCAGAAGCATGTCATAGAACTGTGTACATTCTCAACAGGTCTCCGAAAAAAGTTGTCAGAGACAAAATTCCATTTGAAGCTTGGCACAATCGAAAGCCAAATGTTGATCACTTGAAGATTTTGGGGAGTATTGCTTATGCTCTTATTCCAGCTCAAAAACAGGGAGAAGTTTGATGAAAAAGGTGAAAAATATTTGTTTATTGGCTACAGTGATGAGTCTAAAGGGTATCGGTTGTTGAATCCTACAACAAATAAGCTTGTTATCTCAAGAGATGTTGTATTTGATGAGGCATTAGCTTGGCAGTGGCAAAAATATCAATTTCAAGCATCTAGCTTTTTTGACGCTCTTTCATCTCCACCAAATTCTTTATAGCAAAATAATTTGGAACAAAATTCTCCAAATTCAGCAGCAGAAAGTTCTTCGGATAATGAAAGCCCTCCAAGGAAGATAAAGTCAATGAGAGAAATTTATGAGTCATGTGAACTTGCTTTATTTTCTTGTGAGCCTCAAGAAATGAAGATTGGATTAATGCAATGAACGAGGAAATGGTCACCATTGTGAAAAATAAAACTTGGGAGATGGTTAATTTGCCAAATGAAAAAGAAACAAATGGGTTGAAATGGATCTTCAAAATCAAGTACAATGAATATGGTTCAGTTAAAAAATACAGGGCGTGGCTTGTTGCAAAAGAATGCTCTCAGCTGCTTAGAGTTGATTTTACAGAAATGTTTGCTCCTGTAGCTCGAATAGAGACTATTTGAACTGTTCTTGCCTTGGTAGCCCAAATGGAATTGAATGTATTTTAACTAGATGTAAAATCGACATTTCTGAATGTTGAAATTGTAGAAGAGGTCTATGTTTAGCAGCCTAAAGGATATGAAGTGAAAGGTGAATAAAACAAAGTTTATCGACTCTGAAAAGCCTTTTATGGCTTGAGGCAAGCCCCTCGATCGTGGAATAGCAGCATTGATGGATATTTAGTTAAAAATGGATTTGACAGAAGCTCAAGTGAACCATCTCTTTATGTCCAAAGGAAGGTACTGATTTCCTTATTGTTTGCCTTTATGTTGACGATCTAATTTATTGTGGCACTAATCTGAAAATGGTGGAAGAGTTTAAAAAAAGCATGCTAAATGAATTTGAGATGATTGACTTAGGCTTTATGAAGTAGTTTCTTAGCATTCAAGTGAAGCAAGCCAGAGGAAAAATCTTCTCTTGTCAAGAAAAATACATAGAAGATTTGTTGAAGAAATTCCACATGTTCAAATGCAAACCGGCACCTACTCCTATGGGTTTTAATGAAAAATTGAATCATGTATGAAAAAGAAGACAATTGCAAGCTTGTTGGTTTTATGGACAGTGACTGGGCTGGTTCCCTTGATGACAGAAAAAGCACATCAGGTTATTTATTTTGTCTTGGTACAAATGTAATTTCATGGAGCTCAAGGAAGCAAAAGTCAGTAGCTTTATCCTCAGCCGAGGCAGAATACATTGCAGCAACTGAATCAGCTTGCAAAACTGTTTGGCTTAGAAGAATTCTTAAGGATTTACAGTTCGATCAAGAAGCTGCAACTACAATTTATTGCGACAACTTGTCAGCTGTTGCTCTAACAAAGAACACTGTCTTTCATGCTAAATCTAAGCACATTGAGCTGTGTTATCATTACATCCGTGACTTAGAAAGTAAAGGACAAATTAACATGGAGTTTATTAGCACTAATGAGTAGCCAGCAGATTTTCTGACCAAATCAATCATCATTGAGAAGTTTGAAAAATTCAAGAAGCAATTGAAGATTACTAATTAAGAGGGGGTGTTGTGATGTAATTAGTAATTTAGTAAATTAAGCAAGAAGTTTGAAGGGTTATTTGGTTTGTTTTCAACGTGAAGTAAAGGGTAGAATTTATGTTTGCAATGGAGCTTTGGAAATGTAAAGCATGATTAATGTAATCTCTAGAGTTGTCTATAATGCATATAAATACTCTAATTGTATGAAAAGCAAGAACCCAAAAAAATGAATTAAGCAATAAAGTTTTAGTAATTTTCAACAAAATACTCTGTTCTTAAATAAAAATTCTTCTACACTTCCGCCTGCACCCAACACTGTCAGCAATGCATGACGTAGTTGCTCAGAAACTTCAGCTAAGGAGGCTTTTTCTTCAAGTGGTCAGTTTCTTTTTCTCATTTCATCTCTTTTACATATTTGATTTTCTGCTTTAATTGAAGATAGCTATAACATTTGTATTGACAATAATTGTCTTCAGATTTTTGTGTTTTATCAAGGCATGTGATCTTTGATGAAATGTGCTTTCCTTTTGTTGACTCTTCTAATTATTCTGTACAGGTTCAAACGGCAAGACTAGCATCTTTGGATGAATGGGATAAAAAGACAAAACAAAACAGCTCACGATTTATTGATTTCAAGCATCCTGGTTTTTATTTTTTCATGGTATCAGAGCTTTCGTGAGAATAATGAACATGGCCAACAAAGAACCACCACTCTCTATCTCATCATTTCACCAATGTGCTAGCCTCATATCTATAAAGCTCAGCCCCTCAAACTTCCTGCTTTGGAAATCTCAAGTATTTCCGTTAGTGCGTAGCCTTGGATTGATGCACCATCTAACAGGAGTGGGGAAACCAGAGGCTGAGATGGAAGATGATGATCGCAAAAGCGTTCCCAATCCAAAATATGAAACTTGGGTTAACAATGATGGCCTTCTAACCTCCTGGTTATTGGGAATCATGTCTGTAGAAGTGCTAGGGATGATAGTCGGAGTAGAATCAACCCACCAAGTGTGGAAGTCTCTTGAAGAGCAGCTGCTGCCCATGACAAAAGAAAAGATTGTTTACCTCACCGATCGTCTAATGAATCTTAAGAAAGGATCGCTGACTATAGATGAATACATTCGAAAATTCAAAACTATTTGTGATAGTTTGAATGCCGTGAAGAAACCAGTGGACGATGTCGATAAAGTATTTCAATTGGCACGTGGACTTGGACCAGAATATCGAGACTTTAAGGTAGCAATGTTGGCAAAACCTCCATACCCTACATATAATCAGTTTGTTTTAGCCTTGCAAGGATATGAACAGATGTTATGGAATAAGCAAGAAGATAAGAAGCAATTTGTCAACCATGAACAAGCCTTTTTCAGCCAGAGAGGAACAGGTAGAAATCAGGGGGTTCGCTTCAACTCAAGGGGAAGTGGTTTTACGCTAGTAGGAAGGAATGGAAATCAAAATTTTGTGAACCAAAGTCAACGGAACAATAACAACTTTTAGAAATTTCATGTTGGTAACAACAGTAACATAAAGAATGCCAATCCACAAAATGTGGACCCAGGTGATAAAACTATATGTCAAATTTGCTTTAAACCTAAACATACAGCTTTAGAATGTCGAAGCAGGTTTGATCCCTCGTATCAATCTGGGGAAATTCCCCATGCTCTTGCTGCCATGCATATAAATGACGAAGATGATGATCCTACATTCTATGCTGACTCTGGAGCAACAACTCACATCATCAATAACTCAGGTAATATAAGAAAAATAATTCCATATAAAGGAAATGATTCTTTATATGTTGGTAATGGTAAGGGTCTTAAAATTACACACATAGGTGATACTGTGTTAAATACCAATCACGGTTGCTTGAACCTAAAAAACGTTCTTATTGTTCTCGATATTAAAAAGAATCTCTTATCAGTAGGGAAGTTAACAACTGACAATTCATGTGTTATTGTTTTCTCATCAAATGGTTTCTTGATTAAGGACAAGTAGGGAAAGACGCTTGCGAAAGGACACAAACAAGGAGGATTGTATGCTCTCGAGGAGAAAGCAAAGCAAGCATACAGAACAATTCAAGGAAATAAAGCAAATTTTGACATTTGGCATCGGTGAATGGGGCACCCTCATGAAAAGTTTCTGAAAATTTTACAAGAAAAACAACTCATTGATATTTCGAGTTGGAAAAAATCAGAAAATATTTGTATTAATTGTCAAATGGCAAAAAGTTGCAAACTATCTTTTAATTCTTCAATAAAGTTGCGAACTTTCCTTTTGAGAAAATTCATTGTGACTTATGGGGACCAGCCCCAATCTCATCTACTCAAGGATTTAATTTTATGCTATTTTTATTGATGACAGTAGCAGATATAAGTGGCTATATCCCTTGAAATTTAAATCAGATTTTTTTAATTGTTTCTTGGAATTTCAAAGTTTTGCAGAAAACCAATTTGACAGGAGAATCAAAATATTCCAAAGTGATGGAGAGGGTGAATTTCAATAAGGAAGTTTTAAAAATCACTTGAAACAAATGTGGAATTCTTGATCAAATTTCATGCCCACACACTCCGGAACAAAATGGAGTAGCTGAGAGAAAGCATAGACATGTGGTAGAAACGGGTCTCACTCTCATGTATCAAGCAAATTTACCACAAAATTTGTGGGTTGATGCATTTCTCACTGCTGTACACCTAATAAATAAAATGCCATCCACAGTGTTAAAGAAAAAGAGCCCATTTTTCTAATTATACAATAAACAGCCAGACTACAAATCATTAAGGGTATTTGGATGTAGATGCTTTCCATATCTCAAGAAGTATGGTAAGAAAATTTACAAAGAAAACATACCCATGTGTTTTCATTGGATATAGCTTAAACCAAAAAAGTTATAGATGTCTTGATCCGACAACTAAGAGAGTACATATATCAAGGCATGTGATCTTTGATGAAATGTGTTTTTTTTTTTTCATGTTTCACTCTAACATTAGCTTTCAGCATCTTTCATTTGGTGATGAATGCTTGCAATTCATTTTTTTTTAGTACCCTGAGTCCTTTTTTTTTTTTTGTGTTTGCTTTCTTTTTGGGTTGTTAATGTTCCCTATGACGGAATTGGGGAATTATGTTAGTTTGGTTAATGTTTTATATTAAGATTTTAGCCCATCACTGTCGAAATTTATGTCCTTTAAAGCTTGGAATTTCTCTCCATTCGTTTCAAACTGGTTCATTTATCCGCTTTGTATCAAATGCATGAGTTTTCCTTATATTGTGTATTCGGTGCTAGAAATTTTTGCTGACATTTTTAATTCCTACTATGGGCTTGGCTTGGTCAGAGGTTTGCTTTGTACAAATGAGTAATCAGGCAAGACTACCTTCAACTCCGTGCTCTCTTCAAAATCCACGTAACTTAGCAGGCTTTATGCATTCCAAACACCCGGTTTGTTCTGTGCTTAAATTGCAAATTCATCTAAAGAGGAGGTTCCTTTGTACAGTCTGGTGGATACAACCACCAGTCACATGCTTTCAAAAGGCTGTGATGAAGGACATAGTTTGTTAGATAGTAATCATACTCCATATAATTTAGATTCATTGAAAGGAAGGGTGGATGGTGATTTCTTTCAAGCTCTTAACAACCCACCGACTCATCTTCATTAGCATATTTTGAGTGTGCAAATGCCTGATTGTATTAATGACTGCCAAACATCTGACTCTGGAATTGTGTCTTCAAAATCTAGCGACGCTAAATTTGAAGTAGGAAGCATGTGACCACCTTCAGGGGATCACTTAATATTTTGGGTGAGATTTTAAGAATAAGCTCCTTAATGCCAACTGGAATAATTTGCTTGCAGACGGACAATATACGAGTTAGGGTAGTTCAATGTCTATGAATGATTCTGATGTGAGTTCTGGTTTCCATTCAGTTAAGGAAAAGTAGACAGCAGTTCATTCTCTGGGATGGGTACTGAGCATCTTTTAGAAGCTGTGGTCTCTAGAGCTAACTCTGTCTCAAAGCAGATCTCAGATGATAATGTCTCATGCAGGACAACAGTGACACAAATCCGTATCTCCTCTATTCCAACTATTTGTCCCTCCTCTGGCCAGGTTACTATGTCTAATTTTAGTGCAAGTGGTGCTACCTTACACAGTCCTTGGCAAAGGCAGGGACTGTGGGATCCAATTCTTTTCATTCAGGCTGCAGCAAAAATGATGGAGGATATTGTTCTTAAAATACTTCTATATATGGGTGCCGTGTCTGTTCCTGGTAGAATAGGGTGAAAGCGTGAAGCCTGATGGTAGTGTCTCGACTGCATATTCTAAGAAAAACGATGAAACAACTAAATCGAATCGCAAAAGACTTAAACCTGGGGAGAACCCTAGACCAAGGCCCAAAGATCACCAGATGATTCAAGGTAGTGCAAAAGAGGCGCAAGAAATTGTGCCAAAAGGAACAAAAGTAATTTCACTTATTTTCACTAATGATTTTGACTTTTTTTGTTTTCTGTTTTCTGTTGATAGTAATTTATATTTAATATTCATGCTATTCTTTATTCCCTCGATATGTTCAACAATGTAGCTTACATGGACTTCTAGAACGTACCATCAAGCGCAGGCTGTTCTTGCAGAGTGTGAGAAAGCATGCTGTCTAAGGTATAATAGACATCTAATTTTTGTACTTTTCATCATATTTGGCGCACGAGTTTAAATTTATCACATAAGTTTTCTGAGAAAACTTCATCATGCCTGAACTTGCAGATAATCAGCAAGGAAGGCAGTTTGCTTTTAAAAGATAACTTTGGGGAGGAGCGACATGGGCATTTTAAGTCGGTTCATAATCTATGGTCTGTTCTATTATAGTTGAGGATCTGAATCCACCTCGGCAGCTGCTCGTGGAAGTAGTAACTGGCATTTTCTTTCAAGTAGAAAATTTTTGGTTTGAATAAATGTTCATATTGTGGGCTTGTTGACATAGGAACGGGGCTTCTTTTTGGAAGTAGCTGACTTAATCAGGGAATCGGGGTTAATTATCTTGGAAAGAGTGATGGAAGCAAGGAATAACAAGATCCGGCCACGCTTTGCTTTGCTGTAGAGGTACCATTTAAAAGCAATGTGGCTGTACCAAATGAACTATGATTTCCTACTAAATTTGTTTTAACCGTGAGATGGCCCTGGTTGAGTGTTCAAATTACTCTGTGATCTCGTTTTTCACTTGGCAAGAAAATGCATTCATACGCTGGTTAGTACAGCAGCTTAAATATGTGATGTTTGTCAATTTCTTTAGGAATTTATCTCTTAGAAACTGAAAACTTGCCTGCTTTCCAAATGGGTGGTTCTTGTTCATATGCCAGGGTTCATCGTCTACAGATATATTACCAAAATGCAGCAAGCTGCGTGGTAATTTTATTTTATTCTGATTTTTTATATAGAATTTGAACTTTTCTTCTAGCAGGCATAGACTAGGTAAATCCCCTTCAAATCTTATACATCAAAGCTGTTATCTAGGAGTATACTATCTGCAGTAGGAACAGGTGTGACTCGTGCACAACAAAGCAAGAGAACTTAAAAAGAATGGCTCCTGCAATTTCGTCAAACCCGCCGTCATTTGATTTGAATTTTTTGTCGTGTTCCTTGTACATCAATGCTGCTGTCGGTCCTATGTTTGTAACCCTGTGTTAACATATTTGATATGCTTCAAAAATTAATTTGAGCTGTTTGTTTAATCTCCATTCCATGTCAGCAATCTTTGTTCACGTCACTTGCTGTATGATTTGTAAACAGGCAAACGGGGAAGTAATAGTGATGAAAATATTTATGTCACTTGTTTGACTTTTGGAGCAAACTATGAGGGGCAGCACATTGGTAAATGCCTTGGATAACAACTATGTGATGGCTTATCACTCTTTTCCCCTAGCCACCTCCGTAGCAGCAACAAGTAGCCCCACTAGTTTACAATGAGCCACGAGCTATTATTATACTTTTCTTGGCTGGAAACGTTGAGAGCTCGCTCGCACGGCATTGCGTGCCATGATTTACATGGTTCCAGTCAGCAACTGAGTGGTTCGAACTAACTTGCTCATCTCCCCAAACCAAATTCTGAATCACATCACTTTTTTAGTGAAGGAAGACTTCATTTAGGTAGTTGTATGAGCTCCTTGAGAACTTCGAAATTTATATTTCTTTCAGAGACGTATATCTGAATGTTATGTGATGCTTTCTTAAATTATTTAGCTGTGGAAGATGATGATCGAAGAGGTTACTTTTAACTGCTAAGTTTACAGGCCGAGAGGTGTTGCATAATAGAGTAGGTATCTGGGATATGAAATGAAGGTATTAAGGTGTTTACTTTCTTAATTGGTATTTTCTTGGATTATGGATTTCAATTCTATTGCATGACAACTGCAATCTTGTGTTTCTTGATTTCTTCATTCATTTTTTTTTAAAGTTATACATCTCCAGTTTTTTTTTTTTGTTAAAAGTCCCAAATCAAGGCATTCAATTGTTGAGTAAGGAGCATTATCAGACAGCTTCGGACATGCGATAAAAAATTTGAAGACATGGCGACATATTTGCTAATGCCTAATGTCACCTGCTTGAAATTCTTATAAAACAGAAGCTTTGCGCCTTGTTATGGAGCATTTCATCATCCAAGTGATAATAGATTGATGGTTTTAACTGAACTGGGAAGAGAAATTGGGGGTGAAATTTTGAAAGCAGGCAACGGTTTTGGAGTGACATATCGCAAAATTAAACCTCAAACTGTGTAATGTGAGGAAGATTTTATTCACAAAATCAGGGTACATCTAATCAAGGGGACTTACAAGCCTTACCCCTGGTGATTTGATAAAACCCAGAAAACGATTGTGAAGTGGTAAAAGCAGAAAATGATTGAAAAGGACAAGACTAATTACATGGGAACATAAATAATTCACAAGCCAGACTAAATCTTTAACAATTGAGACACTTTCTGCATGGTTGGTCTGGAATCTGGATTCTCATCTAAAGAAGAAATGGCGACTTCCATGATTGATATCAGTTTGTCTCGAATATTGCATGACGGGGCTGGAAGGCGAGGGTCCAATATTTCATCAAGTGTTCTGTCCAGGTTCGAGGATGAGGAGCAAATTGAGGAAATGAAATCTCCTGGATGCTTCCCCTTTATCGCTTCCAATGCTAACACTCCAAAGCTATACACGTCGCTCTTTTCAGTAACTTTCATCGTGTATGCAAGCTCTGGAAGGGAAAAATCTTTTTTTAAAAAAAGAATTTTACCTTGAAATCTAGTTAACAGATATTAGTTAGTATATTGTACATGTTTGAATAATAATATACGTACCTGGTGCAACATATCCAACTGTGCCTGCAAGTTCTGTCCAATTGGATGAGTCTGGCTTGAGAGACTTGGCAATTCCGAAATCTGAAACATGAGCTTCATACTCTAAATCTAACAGCACATTCTTGCTCGATATATCTCGATGAACAATTGGAGGGAAGCAATCATTGTGCAAGTAAGACAATGCATCGGCTACACCTTTTATCACATTCATTCTTTGTGTCCACCCCAATTCCTCTGCTGACGTGGCATTGCTCAAGATCATGGCCAAGCTACCCGTTTCAAGATATTCATAAACCATAAAATTTCCCAATATTACGATGTCGTATCTCTGTTAATGACTTAACTTCATTCAAGAACTCTTGTTGACATGTCATCTCACTTAAGAGTGGCAAATAAAATAATCAACTAATTAATATAGGAAGGAAGGTTCTTTCATCTTCCCTCACCAATGCTACTAGGGCCTAATTTTAAAGCCATAATCCCATATTTAATTTTGTAACTTTTTGTTTAATGTCTTTTGGCTTCTTCAAACTCTATAAATATTAAATATTTAAGATTTGTTATGTTTGAGTTTTTTATTATTATTTAACTAACATCCTCTTTAGAAATGTTTTTGTGTTTTTATTTTTTGACTTATTTAGATTTTTAGTATTATGTGCTTCATGGATGTTAGAGTGCAATTTATGCACTTATTTTGCATTGTTTACTTCCTTTAATATCGATGTTTTGCACCTAATAATATTGATTTACTTGTGTTTTATTTTTGTAAGTGCAATTCTATTGATTGGTGCTAAAATTGAGCTTTAGAAGAACTTTGTTAATAAGGCGTGGGCGCGTGATGTCAACTATGGACCTGCAGTTTTTAGTTTAACATGTTTTGTCTTTTTGGTTATTTTTGTAATTCCAAATTTAATATTTAGATAATATTTTAGATATTAGTATTTGATTTGGAAAGGAACTCTAGAGGACAAAGGGGGGAGAGAATTGAAGAGGGGAATCTATTGTCAAAAACCCTAAATCTAAATTTTTCTCTTCTCTCTATGAAGAACTAAACCTATTATTCTGGTTGGAGGTTAATAAAACTTTGATTCGTCATTACTGTGAGATCTTTCTTATGCTTTAATTATTTTATTGCTTTTTAAGTATTTGTTTATTCTCTAAATTATTGTCATGATTATGTTTGTTAATTAGATAATTGGCTACTATTTAATTATCAACTCAATCTATTGTCAATTAAAAGATTCATCGTATGAAGATTTTAATGTTTGTGACAAATAGCATAGCAGTGCGTTGTGTTATAAGAATAAACAATCTAATTTAAATGAACCATCGTATGCGTTTGTTGATTAGGATTTGGGTCTCTCTGGTTTTTCAGGCTGTCAATTGATTAAATCATGTGATGGTATCTAGGGTTGTCTATTGATTAAGGAAATAATCAACGGTCGTACCTTGGTTATCAACTAGTTAAGGAGCGATTGGCTATTTGAAGGTCTCAATAGCTATAACCGGTTTATTCATAAGTAGTAATGATTTATATTTGAATAAATGATCAGTAATTGAATCAAACTGAGTTAATTCCTTCAACCAAAGCTTTCCCCAATTTGAATTACAATTTGAATTTGCATTCTTGTTATTTTAATTCGATTTTTTTATTGTCAACAATTCCCCCATTTTGCATTTTACATTTTAAAATGATTTAAATAATTACTGATCTCCGTGGACACGATCCTGCTCGATCACTTTCTAATTAAACAAACTTTGACAGTAACAACATGACTTGAACTGAAAAGTCCTCCAGCCAAACTACAAGGCTTTTAAAATCTAAGGCTATTTTTGCCAATGAGTGAGCTACTACATTACAGTTTCTAGGAACAAATTGAATTGATGCTCTGCTCTAGATCTTTAGACATGCTTGTATCTCTTTCATTGCCCAGCAAATTTCTGCCATGCTGCTATTCCTTTGCAGTGATAGCTCCACCACTTCTAAAGAATCTGACTCTATGATGATTGGATCACATTTTGCTCATAAAACTCAACCGCACTAAGAAAACTTCAGCTAAAGAGTCTTCTTCTTAAAGTGGTTAGTTTTTTTTTTCCCTCTCCCTCGTTTCATGTCTTTTGTATTTGATTTTCTGCTCCAATCGAAGATAGCTAGAGCATGTGATATTGATAATAATTGGCTTTGGAGTTTTGTTTTTCACTGCAGCATTAGCTTTTAGCATCTTCAGATTGGTGATGGATGCTCGCAATTCATTTTCTTATTAGTACTCTGAGATTGTTTTGTGTTCGCTTTCTATTGGGTTGTTAATGTTCTTTCTAATTGGAAATTGGGGAATTATGTTAGTTTGGCGAATGTTTTATATTAAGTATTCAGTCCATCATTGCCAAAATTTATGTACTTTAAAGCTTGAACTTTCTCCCCGTTCGTTTTCAAACTTGGTCATTTATCTGCTCTGTATCAAATGCATGATTTCTCTTTATACTGTGTATTTGGTGCTAGTAATTTTTGTTGACGTTTATCACTTCCATTGTGTTTTGTCAGAGGTTTGGTTCCTACAAAATATTTTGAAAAGGGTGACCTACATGGTGGGATGAGTAATCAGATAAGTCTATAGAGGAGGTTTCATTGTACAGTGGTGGATACAACCACCGGTCACATGCTTTGAAGAGGTTGTTATTAAGGACAGTTTTTTAGATGCTAATCCTACTCCAAATAATGTAGCTTCATGGAAGGGAAGGGTCAACGATGATTTGTTTCAAGCACTTAAAAATCCTCTGACTCATCATATGTTTGAGTGGGCAAATGCCTGGTTCTGTTGACGACTGCCAAACATCTGACTACGGAAATGTGACTTCAAAATCTAGCGAAGCTCACTTTGAAGCGCAAGCATGCAACCACCTTAACGCCAACTGGAATAATTTGCTTGCTGATGGATAACATATTGGTGAAGGTAGTTCAATGTCTATGAATGCTCCTGAAGTGAGTGCTGGTTTCTATTCAGTTAACGCAGAGATATTAGACAGCACTTCATCTTCTGGGATGGGCACCGAGTTGGGGAAGATGATTAACGTAGGCATTAATTAACTCTTGCTTTTGTCACCGCAAGTATTCGCGGAACAGTGACCCCTCTTGGGCCATTATTTTTTCCCAACCCACTTTGAAAAACTTAAATAAATGATTTTTTTAATATAACTTAAATAAATAAAATTTGAACACATATTTCAACATAACAAAGTTTAACAAAGTACATACACTTTAGTGGTAAGAGTGTATTGTTTTAGTGGATTTGGTGATTTGGGTTCAAATTCTAATAGTCATGTAATTTCGTTTATTTAGATATTTAGTTCTCAAAAACTTAAATTCTATTTTTTTTTTTTAAATTTTAAAAAATAATAATAATAAATTATTTATTTTAAATGTTAGACCTCATTGTAAACATTAAAAAATAAGTACCCCTAATTAAATTAAAATTTTTTGAGCTTAACTTCCTAATTTAAATGTGTGGGTTGGCTACTGAGCAACGGACTGCTCTTTTTGTTTTCTTAATTGGTATTTTCATGGGTTATGGATTTCAGCTCAATTTCAAGACTACAATTTATCTCATTAGTTTGTTTTGCTCACTTATTTCTCACCACTTTATTCACAATTTGAATCAAACGTTAACTCTTAAAATAGATCCCAAATAGAAGAATTGAAAATCTTGGATTATCACATAGAATCAAGTTTAATATCATCATCAACAACATAGCACATTACCTATTCATAAAATCTAACAAAATCCTATAACAAAACCCATCATATATTGAGGTGGTGATAGATTGATAGTGATGATAAATAACTACAAAATATAGCTAGTTAAATCCTGTCATATCTATAGCTTAGTTTTAAAATATACTTAGTTACGTATCTAATCCAATTTGTATTTTAAAAAATATTGACGTTTGCATATATGTATATAATTTTGAAAAGATGATCAAAGTTCCGTGTTGTTTCAATAATTATAATCATTCCTCCCCTCAGTTTTCAAAACTCATAAGACTCGTTTGAATAATATAATCATTAATTACTCCCCTCAGTTTCCAAACTCATCAAGACTGTCAAAGTTCCATGTTTCAATAATATAATCATCACTGCCCTCAGTTTTCAAAACTCATTTAAGACCCTCATAGCATTAAATAAGTTAATTAAATGTTAGTCTCACGCTAATCATCATATTGTCCAGAGGAATTGGGTTGTGTTGACACTATGGTTCAAATGATTAATTTATTAATTTGGTGTGCCGTTGTTTTAAAATTAATTTACTAGATTTTCTTGTTCTTATTATAGATTTGTAACATGAATAACAATTCACTTCACTTTAGGTTTTTTCGTTACTCTCACTCTAGCCGTATTTCTCTTTACTCGTAATAAAATCTATACTGACTTGCTAGTTAACTTATTTTGTCGATTGTTCGAATACAGCATGAGTTATCTTTAACTTGGTAATAATTTTTTCATTCAAATTATACTCTATTCTGTAGTAAGCGTGAATAAACATGGCATAATCCAGAACTGGGTTAATTGCAAAACCAAAAAAAAAAAATGGTGATATTCCTTAAATAATTGCCCCGGTGACTTTCCTTTTGTTGACCTTGATCTTGCATAGCTTGCTTATCCTTCATGGTAATTGTAGAAACCGTTATAATAGTTAATACTATGTAGCAGTTCTACCCTTGAATTTTATTAACTACCTTGTTTGTTTCAACAATTGTTTAACCTATGTTATGTTATGCTACATAATATATGTAATTTGGAGTACGCGTTCTTTTCGTTAGCTTTTTCTTGTATCTCAAATGCCAGTTGGGAAAATGATCAAATTCCCCATGTTATTTTAGTAAATTAATCATTCTCTTTTATATTTCGAAGTTCAGTACAATTTCTTTGTCGTTAAAAGGATGATATGTAAATTTTTTTCATGTCTCCACTATTTAACACATGATATGATAAAATACATTATTAACCACTAAAATATTATTATTAATACTGTTTTTGTTGTTGCTATCATTAATTTTAATTATTATCATCAATCAATAATATTATTATTGTTATCATCATCATCAACAACAACAACAATAATTACAAAAATAAAAATAATAGCAATAATAATAATATAATAATATTTTAATTGAGGACAAAGGTGGAATTATAAAATTTAGGTGGGATAAAATATGGAGTTTAAGGAATAGGAACTTTGATTCTCAACTCCCGTGAAATCGAGTTCTCATTAATCCAAAAAACATGTAAGCTTCATAAATTTCTTTCACATTCTACTTCAATTTTAACAAGTAAATATCATCAATCATTCTTATTTCGAATTCTAATTCTCCAATTCGAGAAGTAAATGCACCAAGTGTAACACCCCACACCCGGGTTTTGACCCATTTTTGGCAACCATATATAAGAGAAAGAGAGAGGGAAAGGAAGAGAGAGTAGAGAACCGAGAGAGAGAAGAGAACCCGTTTGACCCGAACCCGGATCCGACCCGCGACCTTGACCCGGCCGGTTCTCCCATTTTCGGCCTCCGTTCCGGTCGATCTTGGTACCGTTTCGAAGCTTGAGAGATGAGCAACGTATCCATGCCGTCCTTGCTGCCGGAAATCGATCGGAAAGCCGCCGATCGAAGCTTGGAAGCTCCGCGGAATCGCCGCCTCGATTCGCCGTGATTTCGCCGGTTTCCGGTAAAGCCATCATTCAGGTTTTGTTCCTTACCCTTTCCTCTGTCATTTCCAACCAGCCATGGATGCCGGGGACGTCGTTTTACCGTTGATGGATTCGCGGCTTTGGGAGCTCGATCTGGAGCCACCGCAGCGCGTGGGAGGACACCACCGCCACCATTGGACTCAGCGTGGCTGGAACTTTCAGTTCTGAGCTTCCCGTCGCCGTCGGTTGAATTCCAGTGATCGTTGACCGTTGACCGGCGAGGGTATTTCGGTAATTTCACAGTTTAAGGGCAATTTTGTAATTTCTGATTTTGTGGGTATTTTAGTAATTGTTGGCATTGAGGATAAGTTGGTAATTTATGATTTTGAGGTTAATTTGGTAATATTGAGATGAGGGTATTTTGGTAATATTGATTCAAGGGCATTTTGGTAATTTTGATATTTGAGGGTAATTTCGTAATTTTAAGAATTATGAGTATTTTGATGATTTATGATTTAAATTGAGATTATTTGAGGTTAAGTATGGAATGTGATTATGTTGAGGAATTTGAGAATATTGGAGGTTATAATTATAGTTTCATTTTATTCTTATGCGAGTATTATTTATTTATTTGTAGGCCGATGATATCGATTTGTGTATTTGTTACTCGAGGATACCAGGAGGTAAGTAAACAGGATTTCCAAACGAATCACAATAAACAATATATATGTTTGACATGTTTGAAAAGTCTATTTTGAGATATGTACGAATATTAATTTATCTGTTATGCCCATGTGTTTATGTGATGTGTTGATATGAGATGTTGATATATGTGTTTATTGACATAGGCATACATATGAATATTTCATTGGCATGAGCACGAAAATGCATTATGTTTTCCATATTTCCTGGAAAATGAGAAAGTTGATTTTAGCAAATGAGATTTAAAACAAAAGAAGATTGTTTTACAGTTTTAGCTTGGATGCTTGAATTCGTTATTGGCTTAGTGGAGGACTCTCCAGATGTTTATATAGTTATGAGATAAGTGGGCGAGGGACGCATTGCGAGAAGCCCAAAGAGTATGAAAGAGAAAGTTATGAAAGTTAAGAGAGTGTCCTGCTAAGCGGTAATCGAATGAAGGTAGCTCAAGTAAGAGATTTGAAAGAGAAAGTGAAAGTTTGAGAAAGACAGAATGAGATTTCGATGATTTGTTTTACGATGTTTTCGAATATCATGGCACGTCATTCATTTGATATGTATATGTATGTATGTATTTTGATATATACAAAACTGGTTTACTTACTGAGTTTTGTACTCATTATAGTTTATTGTGATTCAGTTTCTGTAAGCAGGATTCGTGTTGAGCGTTGATAAGGGCTTGGATGGTGGAAGTAGATGGTTTGGCATGAATTTTAAATTCTTCCGCTGTTTTGTATTTATTTTCAAGGATATGATTTTTATGGATTGTAAAAGGATTATTTATTATTATTTTATGAGATTTAAGCTTCTAGCAGTAAGATTCGCCCTGGGAGTGCGGGGCGGGTCGTTACACCAAGAATTGATTGTATCTTTTCTTTTTTCTTTTCTTAACAAAATCCCTTCCTTTGGAAAGGTTGATCCAAAAAAAAAAAAGACTCAGCATTTGCTTTGGTTATTTCTGGTTCTTTAGACTTCTTTGTTAGTGACCTTGGTTAGGTTTGACACATTTCTCAATTATGGACCGATTCCTTCACCAGTACGAACGTTAAGCTTGGATCCTCTATTCATAATTGTGAACTTGCCTAGGTTTGTGGAGAATATTTTAATACGCGTCTACATTCTAATCTACGTAAAGTCAAAATCCCTGTTCTTTATCATTATTGTTCATTAACTATTAATTATATTCTCGTATTTGTAATTGTAAGAGCTTAGATTAACAGGAAGTGTTGTTCTGCCAGTTAATGAATCCATAAGTTGCCGTCCAAAGATTTTTAAATTATAGATTCTACACTGTAACCAATTTAGTTTGTTGATAATTAAGCGGCGATTGTATGAGATGACGAAGACTTTATTCATAAAAAGAAAAACACACCTTAAGTTAACAAGCCTTCGCCCTCGTGACCTGGTAAAAGCTGGGAAAGGATTTAAATGTGATAGAAAAGTTACTTAGAATTCATGAGCCAGACCAAATCTTCAACGCTTGAGACACTTTGTGCATGGTTGATCTGAATTCTGGAGTCTCATCGAAGCATGCTATAGCAACTTCCATGATTGAAATCAATTTACCCTGAACATTGAGCGATGGCATTGGAAGTCGTGGATCCAACGTTTCATCAGCTACTAAGTTGTAGTTTGAAGATGATGAAGAGCATATTGAGGAAATGAACAATTGGCGGGAAGCAATCATTGTGCATGCAAGACAATGCTTAAGCTACACCTTTTATCACATTCATTCTCTGTGTCCAGCCGAATTCCTCTGCTGCTGCGGCATTACTCAAGATCATGGCTAAGCTACCCATTTCAAGATATTCATAAACTAAAAACGAGCGTCGGGTATGTGAACAAAAGCCATAAAATTTCACAATGCTACGATGCCGTATCTCAGTCAATGCCTCAACTTCTCAAAAATTCTTGTTGACCTGCTATCTCTCCTGAGAGTGGCGAAAGAAATTTCTTGACTGCAATAATTTCTCCATATGGAAGCTCAACTTTGTACACACTTCCTTGTCCACCCTTTCCAATGCAATGCTCATCATCAAAATCATTTGTTGCTCTGATGATTTCTTCGTACACGATTTTTCCTTCAAAAGTTAACACTGAAAGCTACCCTGGAGTATTTCTAGGGCTACTCTGTTGTGAGTGGGAGGCATTCTTCCTTTGTCGAAAAATAAAGAACAGTACAACCAAAGAAATTGAAAGAGCAGCAGTCCCTAGAAAAGGGAACACAATAACAACACAGATCTTTCTCGATGCATTTTTGTGCGACTTGAATTATTTGCATGATGGAAATCCTTTGATATCTCCACACAATCCTTTGTTACCTTGTAATGCTTGCATTGCAGCTTCTCTGAATGCTGTGCTTTTGGGAATCGGTCCTTCTAACTCATTGTATGATATGTCAATGCGTGATAGCCAACGAATTTCCTCAAAGCATCTTGGAATGGAACTGGATAGGTTATTGTGGGAAACATTCAACGTCTCCAAGCTTTGTATGCTGCATATTTGAGATGGTGTTTTTTCTCCGAAAATGTTATGATTTAGATCTATCTCTAAAAGATGAATCAACTTCTCAAGCTTATTTGGAATTTTTTTGACCAAATTGATTGTTGCTTAAATTCAAGTAATGGAATTTAACCAGTTTTCCGATACTTTCTAGGATTGAGTTGCATAATCTATATGCAGACAAGTCAGGGTACTCAAGCTGAATAAGTGATCCGAGTTCTATGGAATCTCACCAACAAGATTATTAGAAGAAAGATCAAGAATTTTTAATGACTTGCTCAAGTTAGCTAAAAAAGGGGATTCAGCCACTAAAATTATTTAAGCTCAAATCTAGAATTGAAAGAGACTTCGAGTTTCTCATTTCACTTGAAATTGAACCAACGAATGAAATTCGATAAAGATATAAGATATCCAATTTGGGCAAGCAACCAAAAGAGATAAGATATCCTTTTTCTTCATTATTATTGTTCATTAACTAATATGTTAAGAAATTGGTGGGTGAAGCAGACACGCAGCTAAAGTAAAATTGGAAGAAAATAAAGAATAAGCACAATAGAGGACACCAGAAATTACGTGGTTCGGCTTTTAGCCTACGTCCACGGGCGAAAACAGAAGGAAAATATTTCACTAGTGAAATATGGATTACAAGTATTCTAATATTTTGGCTCACTACCCAAAAATTCCAATACACCCAATCTCTCACTCACTAGACTCTCAAGAGCTTTATAATTTTAAGCTCTTAAAATCTCTTAAACTCTCTCCTTATTCTCTCACAAATTCAATGAAAAAAAAAACGAGGTAGGGAGCTCCTTTTTATAGCCAAAAAATGGCTATTAAATTATTATTATTTTTACCACCGACTTTGAATTCTTCATTCTTATTTCTTGTTAAAGTTGTATGCCTTCATTTTCTTTTTCAAACCTCTTATTTCTTCTTCAAACATTTACAGCTTCTAGATTGCGGCTCCTCATCCTCCATTCTTCTTTTGTTTTCTTTTCCAATTAAGGATGGTGTTGACCATCTAGATAGCCAATGTTTTTGACATAATAATGATATATTCATATTTATAATTGTAAGAGTTTAAATTAGCAGAGAATGTTCTTTTGCCAATTAATGAATACATAAGGAGCCATTCAAAGATTTTGTACTTTATACATGATTCTACATTGTAACCACTTTAATCTATTCATAGTTAAACCACAATTGTATGAGATGAGGATGACTTTATTCATAAAATGAAAAAGATACATGAAGTTTAGAAACCTTATCCCTCGTCATATGGAAAAAGTTGGGAAACGAAAAATATGGGATAGACCAATTACTTAGAAAAATAAACAATTCATGCACCGAACTAAATCTTTAACAATTGAGACACTTTCTGCATGGTTGGTCTAGATGCTGGACTCTCATCTAAGCATGATATGGAAACTTCCATGATTGAAATCAATTTATCCTGAACATTGCGCGATGGAGTTGAAAGTCGATGGTCGAACATTTCATCAAGCGCTATGTTCAAATTCGAAGATAATGAAGAGCAAATTGAGGAAATAAAATCTCTTGGATGCTTTCCCTTTATCACTTCCAATGCTAACACTCCAAAGCTGTACACATCGCACTTTTCCGTAACTTTCATTGCGAGCTCTGAAGAGAAAAACAAATAAGAATTATTTTTGTATTTTAACTTGCAATCTAGTAAGCTTTTATACTTTACAAGTTTGAATAAAGTACAAACCTGGTGCAATATATCCAAATGTGCCTGCAAGTTCTGTCCTATTGGACGAGCCTAGCTTGAGAAACTTGGAAATTCCAAAATCTGAAACATGGGCTTCATACTCTAAATTTAACAGCACATTCTTGCTTGATATGTCTCGATGAACAATTGGTGGAAAGCAATCTGTGTGCATGTATGACAATGCATCAGCTACACCTTTTATCGCATTCATTCTCTTTGTCCAACAAAATTGCTCTGCTGTTGCATCATTACTCAGGATCATGGCCAAGCTACCCATTTCAAGGTATTCATAAACTACAAACGAGTGAAGAGCATGCGAACAAAAGCCATAAAATTTCACAATGTTACGATGCCGTATCTCCGTCAATGCATTCACTTCATTCAAGAACTCTTGCTGACATGCCATCTCACCCGGAAGTGGTGAATGAAATTTCTTGACGGCAACAATTTCTCCAGTTGGTAGCTTAGCTTTGTAAACACTTCCTTGTCCCCCATTTCCAATACAATACCCATCATCAAAATTATTTGTTGCCCTAATGATTTCTTCGTGCACGATTTTTCCATCAAAGGTTAACACCGAAAGCAACCCTAGTGTATTTCTGGGGCTACTCTGTTGTGTTTGTGAGCCATTCTTCCTTTGTCGAAACTTAAAGAACAATCCAATCAAAGAAATTAAAAGAGCAACAGTCCCTAGGAGAGGGAACACAATAACAACCCAAATCTTTTTCAGGCTTTGCTTGTGTGACTTGAATGCTTTACAAGAGGGTAATCGTTTGATATCTCCACACAATCTTTTATTCCCTTGTAATGCTAACATTGGAGCATCTCTAAAGGCTGTAGTGTTAGGAATAAGTCCCTGTAGCGCATTGTAAGATATGTCAATGCATAAAAGCCAATGCATTTCCTCAAAGCATCTTGGAATGGAACCAAATAGGTTATTGTGGGAGAGATTCAGTTTCTCCAAGCTTTGCATACTGCATATTTGAGATGGTATCTCTTCTCTGAAAATGTTATGACTCAAATCTAACTCTGAAAGATGAATCAACTTCTCAATTTTATTTGGAATTTTTGGACTAAATTGATTGTTACTCAAATTCAAGTAATGTAATTTAACCAGGTTACCGAGACTTTCTGGAATTGACTTGTGGAATGTATTTGCAGATAGGTCAAGGTACTCGAGTTGAATAAGAGATCCGAGTTCTGGAGATAATTCTCCAGAAAGTTCATTATCGTTCAAAGTTAGTTCGATCAGGGAACTAAACATGCCATGTCCTAGTGGAATCTCACCAACAATATGATTAGAAGAAAGATCAAGAATTTTTAATGACTTGCTCAAGTTAGCTAAAAAAAGGGGGATTGAGCCATTGAGTTTATTTGAGCTCAAATCTAGAATAGAAAGAGAATTCATGTTTCCTATTTCCTTTGGAATTGAATCACAAAGTGAATTTTCATAAAGATATAAGACAGTCAAGCTAGTCAAGTTAGCAAAAGAAAGAGGGATTGAGCTACTAAGTTTATTAATACTCAAATCTAAAACAACCAAATTAGTTAAATTATCTAAAGCCAGAGGAATTGAGCCATTAAGTATATTTTCTGACAATTGTAGATCGGAAAGAGATTTCAAGTTTCCTATTTCAACCGGAATTGAACTAGAAAGGGCATTTATATCTAGATACAAGGTCACCAACTTAGTCAAGTTACCCAATGAAAGAGGGATTGAGCCATTGAGTGTATTGTTGTCCAATCGTAGATCCAAAAGAGATTTCAAGTTTCCTAATTCATTCGGAATCGAACCAGAAAGGGCATTCGTACCTAGATACAAGGTCACCAACTTGGTCAAATTACCCAAAGAAAGAGGGATGGAGTCACTGAGTGTATTGTTGTCCAATCGTAGATCAGAAAGAGATTTTAAGTTTCCTACTTCATTTGGAATTGAACCAGAAAGTAAATTGTTACTAATACCAATGTAGATCAAGCTGGTCAAGTTACCCAAAGAGGGAGGGATTGAGCCTTTCAAAAAGTTTGAGTATAAATTAAGTCCATTAAGAGAACTTAATCTACCTATTTCGTGAGGAATAAAGCCACTTAGTTGATTCTTGGAAAAGGAAAGCCACTTAAGAGGAGTTAGGTAGCCAATTTCTGGTGGTATACTTCCAGAAAACTGATTAAAGGATAAACCAAGGAACTTGAGCATAGAAAGGTTACCAATTTGAGGAGGGATGATACCAAAGAATTGATTGATCCTAAGATCAAGGTACCCAAGATGAGGAAACGATGAGAACGAAAAATCATGAAGCGTACCTTTTAAACCTGCACTTGTAAGGTTAATACTATTGACTCTTCCCGCGTGGTTGCAATGAATCCCAAACCAAGTACAGGGGCTTATTTTGGTGGGATTATTAAGAGTCCATGAAGGCAGAAGAGAACCATTTTGATTTTGAAGGCTGGTTTTCCATTTGAGAAGGGCATGGGCTTCTTCCTTAGAATCACAAGAAACAATGAGTGGAAAATCTAAAATAGGAAATAAAATCAGAAAAACGAGTGAGAAAATTACTAAATTATTTTTCAACTTTGGTGACACCATTCCGTAATGGAAATCAGCTGAGACCTGATAATCGTAGAAACAGCAGAACAAGTAAAGATGAGAACAACAAGAATTATTAAGGATTAGCTGGACAAGGCAGGTAGAAATAAACATCTAAGAATGATGTACAAAGAAACAGACGGAAAGCCAAATTTATAGTAACTACACACAAGAGCAAACGAGTTAGAAATTTAGAATCAACGCGACGTCAACAAGTCAATGCGTCTTAACACCTTTAAAGTGGACTTGCTGCTAGGGAAAGATAATAGGTTCATTTATTTGTTGGTTAATCATCCGTCAATTGAGGCCTTATTAATTTAGATCGTTATATCCTAGAATATTACTCCTTATAAATTGTATTTTAAAGATAAAAATTTAAATTTTTTTATGAGAATTTTATATTTTTAATTTCTAGCAATGCATCACATGTACAGATTTTGTATCCTCTTCTTATTTTCTCTCTTTGTGTACCATTGGCATTTAAGAATCTAATAACATCCGGCCAAAGTAAGTATGAGTGGCTAAAATTGAGTTTTCCAAACATTATAATGACTATTAAGCTTTTCCTTTTAACGGCCCAGTTTTCCATATTTCAACTTTTTCTGTCCAATAAATTCTTTTCTGCGCATTTAGTTCTTCCATTATTTCTCCTTTCATATTTTCTTTATTTTTTTCATTTTTAAGATCTTGCCGGTGAATTCATGTTAGTCGATAATTAATGGGACGTAGAATTGGACATTAGTTCATAACTGGTTTGCATTTGTGATAGTGCCTCAATTCAATATTAAAATTATTTAGATAATTTTGAAGAGTTTTAAATTTTGTTAAAAAATTAAAATTTATTTGTCATTTTGATTCTATAAACATGAATTAGCCATACATAAATAAAGACAAGAAATTTAACAAAAACAAGATAATAATTAAAAAACTAAGTTTTTTTTTCCTTGCGATCTTCCTCTGTTTCTTTTTAGTTATATAATATTATATATGATATATTATTGTATTAACAAAGAAACCATTATCTATCAGTTTCAAAGCAAAAAAACCTTGCAAGGACTTGGCAATCAGTAAAAATTTATTAGTAAATAATAATATAATATAGTTGTGAAGAGGATTGACTAAGAACTAATGGAAATGTAATGATTGATTGCACCAACAAATTTTCAATCCCCATCCCTGCCAAACGCACCAACTGATCTTTAATCTCAATAGGTCTATACCTACCATAGCCACCAGCAAATTTTCCAAACCAAATTATGACTAGCCTCATTTTTTCGTTAATTCTATTTCTTTTCAAAAGTATCCTTAATAATTAAACATAAATTTTTTATTTTCTTTTTCTCTCACATCTCTATCACTTCCTTGAAATAATTTAAAATCTGAATTAAATATTAACTCATAAAATAAATCCAAAAATTGAGTTTGTCAAAATCTTGTATCATCAAATAAAATCAAAATCAATAGAATAACAATAACAAAACCCATAACTTATTCACAAAATTTTACAAAAGCCTACAGCAAAACTCATGATGTGTTGTGGTGATAGATTGATGTTGATGACAATAGGTAGTGTTGGTGGTGATGGTGATGAAGAGAGGCAGTGAGGGTGATTGTGATACTTAATAGAGAACATATGAAAAAAATGTCAAAGTAAATAACAACAATTATTTTTAATAAGGGTAATTCTAAAATAAATTGGTTAATTGAAACTGGTAGTTGATGAGATAAATTGAGGAGTCAAATATCATTACCTACAATTTAGCACTAAGATATAATTAGTTACCGTGCCTAACCTAATTATGTATTTTAAAAAATTTTATGTCAGGATAAAGATTCTCTCATCATCTAATCTTATACTAAGAAAATATTCAAGTGATGATTGATGACTAATAAATATAAAGATAAAGAAGTTAAATTATACACTATTATTAAAAAAGCACATGAGATAAGATCTTTGACACAATTTTTACTTTATGATCAGAATTCGCTCATGATCTAATTTTGTACTAAAAAAAAAATCAAGTCACAATTGATGATTAATAAATAAAAAGATAAATAAATTAAATCATACTCATCTATCATTACTAAAAGGTACATAACACAAAATCTTTAAAAAATTAGGAGAATGTATCAGAGAGGATCCTATTTCTTTCATATGTATTTTTTTGGTGTATTAAACCATCTGGTATCCGGAAACCACATTGAGCCCCGACTAATCTAGATGCGAGTCGGACAAGACTTCTACGACGGCAAAACTCTCCCAACAAGTATTTGATGCAACTGCATTCTCAAGTCTTGAACCAATAATCTTGATTAAGTTAGAACAAGACCCATGCAAATTGATCTACGTGCTTGTTGGATCCTTTTAAATATATAAGTATATAATTTTGGAAAAAATGAACAAAGTTGTGTCGTTCGAATAGCGTCATTATTCGCCTCAGATTTCAAAACTCATTAGAACCCTCAAGTCATTAATAAATAAATTAATTAAATGTTAGTGTCACGCTAATCATCACGAATCACGATATGTTTAACGTGGAGTCCAGTGGAATTGGGTTGTGCTCTATGCACATTCTAGTTCAAATGTTCAATTGATTAATTTATTAATATGGTGTGTTAGTTTAAATCCATTTACCACATAGATACCAGTATTGTTTATTTCAATTAAAATTTTCTAGGCAATTCTAGATTATGCTTTGTTTATCCATGTTATCATGTATACTACAGAAAAAGAGTATTTGTATGAAAAAAAAATTCATTATGAAATTAAAGACAGTTCTTGTTGTATTCGATCATTTTACAAGCCTGACTAACAGATGTCTGTACATACGCAGTAAGTTAACAAGCAGCCCTTAATTATAGAATTAATCTCAAGTAACAGTTGGGAAAATGATCAAAGCTTTATTAAATTAATAATTTTCCGTACATTTTCAAAATCAAAGCTCATCAAAATTTCTTTCCGTTAAAAGATTATGCGTGTTAACTCTTATTAGGTCTCAGTTTTATTATCAGTCACTAAAATACTTCTTCGGCTAAAATAGAAAAAGAAAAGCCTCTCTATGGGAGGAGGTACCAATTGATTGAAAAAGAGGGGCGGGGGGGGGGGGGGGGGGGGGGGGAAGGTTGAGAGTTTACATTATTGGCTGGAGAATTTTGATGAGTTTCGACACTTGAGGAGGAAATAATTAATTTTGACAAGCACTTGGAGGGTTTTTAGCCATTTTCCCTATGCGTTGGATCACTAAGCATCAAGCAACCAACATAATATTGTTGCGGGCCTTTGGTGCAATAGTAGTTCGAGTCTCAATAATTATAAGTACAAAGACTTAAATTTTCTCTTTTAAAAAAAAAATATAAGTGAAGTGGATATTCCACGAATATATTGAAGATAAAAAAATTTAGATAATGCTTCATATATTTAATGTAAAATATTTTCAATAATTATTTAATTGTAAATATTAATAGTTGTCTAATTGTAATTTTTATTATTAAAAAAATAATATTTTCTATATCAATTTCACATAATTCATAAGCGAGACAGATTGTTAATCACATTATTAGCTAATCTCCTTTTTGTCTCCATATTTTCAGCTGCTTCCTCTGAAAATACAGAGTACTTGCAAACCGCAAAGGGTATCAAATATTTGACAGATATATACAACTTTACGTCCACTGTTCATTAGATATGCAAATGCGTTTGTCTTTTGGCGCTAAAGTTTGTAATCGCTTTTGCTGATGTGGCACTAAGTGGGGCCCATATGCTGAGTTGGTTTATCAAGTAAATTTAGCTCAACCAACTTTGACTATGTTTAACCAAAGCTGTGCGTAAGGCATCGAGGCTGATTAGTTAACCAAGGAATAATGGCTCTCTCATTTTTAAAGCTTGAAATCCCAAGTTATTTTCTCTAAATAATCAAAGAGCATTATACTCTTCAAGTTGACCGATTTGTGTTAACTGCATGCTTTGTGCTTGCCTTTTGTTCTAATTGTCTTACGCAAGTTTAGTAATTCTATAATTTTTAAAATAATTAATGTTAGTTGTGTTGTAAAAATAATCACTTGGGAAAGTAATTAATTAAATGCTTAGTATAATTTATTTTTAAAAATATTGTGAGTTTTCAAAATAATTGTATGTGTTTGATTAATTCTATTATTAAATTATTATAAGAATGTAAATGACTGAATTGAACATAACGTTAATAAAATTTATATGTATAATATTTTTTTAATTGTATACATACACTAATCGATGAATAAAATAAATTTTTTATATTACTAATTTTATTTTTTATTTTTATCTCAATATAATTGGTAAAAATAATAATCTCCTTAAAGTAAATGATGTTATCTCCTAATTAATAAGGATAATTTTAAATTTTTATAATCTATGAGGTTATATATAAAATTTTACTAAGTATAAAAATGATTTTCCAAATCAGATTTTAAAAAACTGTTCCGCTTTTCAAAGTCTACTAAAGGATCAAATGATTTTGCCAAAAGTGATTTTTAAAAAAATTTACCAAAACACCAAAATTAACTTTTAACTTTTTAAAATCATGTTTGACCCTTCCAAAAACAATCCAAAAGGGCCCTTAGCTAGTTTCTTTCGATTCTTTAGATTCATTTTGATACATTGGGCAAAATGATCAACTGATCTTGGGTTGTGAACAAATCAATTTGGTCCTGATTCCTCCACAAATGCAAACGACTTGCTTGGACCCTATATTCGTAATGGAAAATGCTAGGGAGCGAGAGGAACGAGAGAATGACGAGAGAAATGGCAGCAGTTGCTGTCGTTTCGCTTCTCGCTCTTCTCGCTCATTAAAATATTAAAAGAATAAAAAAATAAATAAACAATAAGTGCTTTATCGTTCGTGCAGAGGTAAATCTTTTCAACTTATCTCCAGTCTTCACTTTCTTCTCTCCCTCACGCTCCTCTCTCACGCAAATCACCAGCAACCGCTCACGGCTTCTCTCTCCAGCCAGCAACCGAGAGTGCCGTCGCTGGGGCTGCAGATCCATTCTCTTCTGCCACTGCTGCTGCTGCTGCTGATGATCTATACAACTGAACTAAAACCGACGAAAGTTGAAGACACTGCAGTATATGGAACATCTACTGCCATGGGAATATTAATTATTGCCCAGGAACACTAGTGTATACTACTTTCGTGTTGCTCAGTTTCATGCTTTTTGTTATGTGAAATTTCATAGTATTAACTCAACATAATGTATCAATGGGTGTTGAAATTTTCCTATTTCAAATTTAGAATCTCAATACCAACCAGACTATTTTTGTGTTAGGTGTTTCGCCTCTTAGAAGTGATTATAGCATTCTTATAGTTCATGTTACTAACTTGCTCCTACTGTCATGATGAATGGACTCGTTTCCTCTTGACAGTCGTCGCATGTATGAAATACGGAAAAGGAATAGAAAATACGATGAAAGCATTTAGAGATGAAAAAACTTATCGTGCTCTTCTAATGTTGTTTGCCGTGTTGTTATTACGATAATTTAGGAATGCTTGGTTGAAAGTGAATCCATTTGTTAGTCTTTGTCTTTTCATGAATTTATTTTTCAAGACGCGTGGAATCAACAATACGTATCTATAACAAAAAAGCATCGCTAATTAACATAATAAATCTTACATTACTTCTTTATTAACAGACAACTGTGCCCTTCTAATATAGAAATGGTATTTGTATTTCTAATAAGAAATTAACAAGAATACTGCTTGCTGGCTGAAGAGGGAGGAGGCCGTCAATAGTTGCTCGGACTGGAGAGGGAGGCCGTGATTTGCACGAGAGAGGAAAGTGAAAGCTGAGGAAGAGGAAAGAGAAAGTGAAGCATGCGTAAGAAATGAGGAACGTGAAAGTGAAGCCTGCGTGAGAAATGAGGAAAGTGAAAGTGAGCCTGCATAAGAAGGAAAGTGAAAGAGAAAGGAAAGTGAAAGCTGGATTTCACGCCTTTTTTTATTCATTTTTTTTAATGTTTAATGAGTGAGAGGAACGAGAGGAGAAATGGCAGGAGAGAATGTCGTTTCTGTCGTCCTTCTTTCGTCCCTCTCGATACTTAGCAGCACTCATTCGTAATTTTGAACTTACCTAAGTTATGAAGAATAATATTTATCTTTATTAATTATACCTCAATTGTACGAAGCGAGGAAGACTTATTCATAAATGAAAAATGCACATTAGTCAAGAGGAAATACAAGCCATACCCCTCATGCTCAGATGAAATATAGAAACAATTTACATGGACTACCCCAAGGAAGTACTTAGGAAAATAAACCAATCAGAAGCTTGGCTAAATTTGAAGAAACGAAAATGTTATTGAGTTTGCTGATAGAAGAAATTAGGTTTCTGAATAATGATAAATTTTATTAAAATTCTCAATGAATAAAACTAGGGTTTAGAGCCCCCTTATAACAAGACTAAATATTAAGAATTTATTAAAATAGACAAATCCGAAGAATAATATGATAATTAAATTCTCTTAGTCAAAATAAGAAAAGAAAGCAAACGACACTCAAATTCAAGTTCTAGATAAAAAAAAGATAAAAATCTTAGAAGAATTAAGAAAAATAGGAAAAAACCTAAAAACTAAAATAACGACTAGCAAAGAAGCAAAATTTCTGGCTTGACCCCGAGTCAAAATGGCACAAGCATTCTAGGTTAAATTCATCTCATCGCAAGCTTCAAAAGGTATATTATACGCTAAAAGTGAATACTTGCAGCTCAAATTATGGCCTTCAGAAAATACCCCGATTGTAATACACAACTACAAAGTTCGTAACAAATGAGACTTTTTCCAATGTTGGTCTGGATTTTGGACTCATCTAAATATGAAATAGCGACTTCCATGATTGATAACAATTTACCCCGAACATTGTGTGATAGGGTTGGAAGCGAGGGTCCAATATTTCATGAGGTACTATGACGAAGTTTGAACATGAAGAGCAAATTGAGAAATAAAATGTCTTGGATGCTTTCCCTTCATCACTTCCAATGCTAACAATCCAGAACCATACATGCCACACTTTTTTGCAACTTTCAGTGTGTATGTAAGCTCTGAAGGGAAAAACTAATAAGAAATTACTTTTGTTTTTTAACTCATACTCTAGTAAGCTTTTACTAGTATACTTCACAAGTTCGAATAAAGTACGTGCCTAGCGCAATATATCCATACGTGCCTGCAAGTTCTGTCCTATTGGATGAGTCTAGCTTAAAGAACTTGGCAATTCCAAAATCAGAAGCACGCGCTTCATACTCTAAATCTAACAGTCCATTCTTGCTTGATATATCTCGACGAACAATTGGTGGAAAGCAATCATTGTGCAAATATGACAATGCATCAACCACACCTTTATCGCATTCCTTCTCTTTGTCCAGCCCAATTTCTCTGCTACTGCATCATTGCTCAAGATCATGGGCAAACTACCCATTTCAAGAAATTCATAGATCAAAAACAAGTGTGGGACATGTGAACAAAATCCATATAATTTCAAAATGTTACGATGTCATATCTCTGTCAAGGCCTAACTTCATTCAAGAAATTTTGCTGACATGCCATCTCACCTGGGAGTGGTAATGAAATTTCTTGACGCAATAATTTCTCCAGATGGTATCTCAACTTTGTAACCACTTCCTTGTCCATCCTTTCCAATGCAATGCTCATCATCAAAATTATTTGTTACTCTAACGATTCCTTCGTACACGAATTTTCCATAAAATGTTAACATTGAAAGCAACCTAGGAGTATATCCAGGGCTACTCAATTGTATTTGTGAGCCATTCTTCCTTCATCAAAAAAAAAAAAAAAAAAAATCCAATCAAAGAGAGGAAACACATAACAACCCAAATCTTTCTCAAGGTTTGCTTACGTGACTTGAATACTTTACAAGATGGAAAACCTCTGATATCTCCACACAATCTTTTGTTCTCTTGTAATGCTTTCATTGGAGCATCTCTGAATGTTGTGCTGTTAGGAATCGGTCCCTGTAACGCATTGTAAGATATGTCAATTTGTAATGGCCAATGCATTTCCTCAAAGCATCTTGGAATGAAATTAGATGGGTTATTGTGGAGAGATTCAGCTTCTCCAGGCTTTATATACAACATATTGAGATAGTATCTCTTCTTCGAAAAGCTTATGACTCAAAACTAACTTTAAAAGATGAATCAACTTCTCAAATTTATTTGGAACTTCCTAACTAAATTGATTGTTACTCAAATTTAAGTAATGCAATTTAACCAATTTGTTGAGACTTTCTAAGATTGAGTTGCATAGTCTATTCTTAGTCAGGCCAAGGTATATTGGTGAATAACTCGTATTTCTATATATTTGATCAGAATACAATAGTACAAATATATAGCTTTACAATGAACTAATTTAGGAAACTATCCTAGCTAATTGAGGAAAGTATCCTAGCTAATTGACAACTATACACGCAGCTATTCTAAGAAACTAGATCAATTCTAATAACTCTATTTTTGGTACAATTTTCTCTGGTTTGAATTAATACCTTGCAACACTCCCCCTCAAGCTAGCTTGTAGATGTCTTCCATAGCTAGCTTGCTGACTAGTAGTTCAAAATGTCCCTTGTGTAGTCCTTTGGTGAGCATGTCTGCTATCTGTTGTGCGGTTGGTACATAGGGAACACATATTACCCCACTTTCAATTTTCTCCTTGATGAAATGCTTATCAATCTCAATATGCTTAGTTCTATCATGTAGAACTAGATTGTGGTAATAGAGATGGCAGCTTTGTTATCACAGTAAATCTTTATGGGAAGAGACATTGGAATCTTTAAATCTGAAAATAGTCTTTTTATTCATATTGCCTCACAAATTCCATGTGCGAGTGACCTGAATTCTGCCTCAGCACTACTCCGAGCCACAACGCTTTGTTTTTTGCTCCGCCATGTAACGAGATTTCCCCCAATAAAAGTGCATTAGCCTGAAGTTGATCGCCAGTCAGTTGAGCTACCAGCCCAATCTGCATCTGTATAGACTTCAATTTGAAGGTTGTCCCGTTTCTAGAACATAAGACCCTTTACAGGGGTTCCCTTTAAATATCTTAGTATCTTATAGGTTGCATCAAAGTGTTCCTGTCCTGGTGAGTGCATGAACTGACTTACCATGCTTGCAGCGAAAGCTATATCAAGACACGTATGTGACAAGTAGATCAATTTCCCCATTAGCCTCTGAAATTTCTTTCTATCAATCACATCTTTAGCTGTTGCAGGATTAAGTTTTAAGTTGACTTCAATAGGAGTCTCAACAGCCTTACAACCCAGAAAACCTGTCTCTTTGAGAAGATCAAGAATGTATTTTCTTTGGTTTACAATGATACATTCCTTCGATCTTGCAAATTCCATACCAAGGAAGTATTTTAGCACACCCAAGTCTTTGATCTCAAAATCTCGTGCCATTTTCTCCCTAAGATCTGCCAACTCTTTAGGATCATCACCTGTTAGAATTATATCATCTACATAGACAATTAGTATTGATATCTTACCACTCTCTGAGTGTTTATAGAACATTATATGATCAGCTTGGCTTTTATTGTAGCTATAACTCTTCACAGTCCTTCAAAAACATTCAAACCACGCCCTTGGAGATTGTTTAAGGCCATATATGGATTTTTTAAGTCTGCAGACTTTGTTTTGACCGAACACCTTCTCAAATCCTGGTGGTGGACTCATAAACACTTCTTCTTCTAAATTTCCATTCAGAAAGACATTCTTGATAGCTAACTGGTGTAATGACCAGTTATAATTTGCTGCTAAGGATAATAGTACCCAAATAGAATTTATTTTGGCGACAGGGGCAAAGGTTTCGTGGTAATCAGCCCCATGTGTTTGAGTAAACCATTAGCCACACATCTGGCTTTAAATCTCTCTATACTTCTATCTGTCTTGCATTTCACTGTAAACACACATTTGCACCCAACTGTTTTTTAATCCATAGGTAGGTCAACAACTTCCGATGTCCCACTTTTCCTCAGAGCATTCATCTCTTCTATCACCGCTGATTTCCAATCAGAATCATTAAGTGCTTCTTGAATGTTTCTTGGCACATGCAAGTTAGAGATTTTAGATATAAAGGCATTGTGTTTTTTTCGAGAGTTTACCATAAGATAGATATTTGGACATAAGATGAGAAGTACAAGAGCGTTTTCCTTTTCTGATTGCTATTGGGACATCATAGTTATTAGAATTGTCATCAAGCATATGATTGACAGTAGGTTCAAATATTTCATCACGATGAAGAACAAGATTATGTGAGAAAGTTTCTAGAGTATCTGTATTTCTTTCAGGTTCTTCACTCAGGGTCTCTGGTTGGCCTTGTACTAAAGGAATATGGTTCCTCCTCAAATAAGTAAGAAGCTCTTTGTCTTGTTCCTTGAGAACAAAATGTAGTATTTCTGCCCTTGTCACAGTCTCAGCAGTGTTTGGCAAAATAGTCTTGGTATCACCAGCTTCAAAAACAACATTAGGAATAGTAATTTTCTTTTCATTAGAAAACTCATTTTGAGGTATGCAATCTAAGGTTTTAGGCAAGGGATTGGAAATATCATCCCAAAAATTTTCTTCTTCTCTTATTTTCTCCCCCTGAAGAGAAATTTTTTGAAAAAAAGGTTGATTTTCCAGAAAAGTGATATCCATAGAAACAACAGTTTTCCTAGTTTTTGGATTAAAACACTTATATCCTTTCTTATTTAGTGCACAACCAATAAAAATACATTTTTAAGCCCTTGGATCGAGTTTAGACTGATTTTTATAGGTATATGAACATAAGCTGTACATCCAAAAATTTTCAGAGGAAGATTAGAGTGAATTCGTGATTCTGGAAAATATTTTTTAAAACAGTCAAGTGGTGTAATGTAGTTTAGAACGCGGATGGGCATCCTGTTAATTAGATAGGACGTAGTTAAAATCACGTAGTCCCAAAGATATTGAGGAACATTCATAGAAAACATAATAGCACGAGAAACTTCAAGTAAATGTTTATTTTTACGCTCAGCAATACCATTTTGTTGAGGTGTATCAACACAAGTAGTTTGATGGTGAATACCTTTTTTTGCAAAAAAAAGTTCTAAGATTTTACTTAAAATACTCAGTTCCAGTATCGGTATCAATAATTCCAATTTTAGTTTGAAAGTGGTTTTCAATCATCAAGTAAAATATTTCAAATAATTTCTAAACCTCAGATTTTTCCTTCATTAAATAAACTCAGCATAGGTGAGTATGATCATTAATAAAAGTCACAAACCATTTTTTCCCTGAATAAGTATTAATTTTTAAAGGACCCCAAATATCACTATGGATTAAATAAAAAAGAGGCTTGATAAGGCCTTGAAGGATAGATAGTTCTATGACTTTTTGATAAAATGCAATTTTCATAATGGAATTCAAAACAATTTAAACCTTTAAATAAACTATGAACTAATTTTTTAAGATAAGGAAAACTAGGATGCCCTAGCCTATAGTGCCAAAGCATAATTTGATCCTTAACTTGAGTAGAACTAATACTACTAAAGCCTTGAGCTTCTTTATTCTTAGATTCTTCACCTTCAAAATAATAGAGACCATCTATCAATTTAGCACTGGTAATCATCTTCCCCGAGTTATGTTCCTGAAAGACAGTGGTATTTGGAAAAAATAACACGACAGTCAGAGTCTCTTGATAATTTACTAACTGATAGCAGATTACAGGTAAGTTTAGGAACATGGAGAACATTTTTAAGAGAGATGGTTTTAGATAGATTTATTAAACCATTGCCACCTATAGGAGAATATGAACCATCTACTATACAAACTTTTTTATGACCAGAATAAGGGGTGTAAGTATGAAATAAATGAGAAAAACTTGTCATGTGATCAGAGGCTCCTGAATCTATAATCCAAGGAGTATGAGAAATAAGTAAATGACAAGAGAAAGCATTTAATTAACTACCTACTTGAGCAATGGCAGCATTAGGTGTACTTAATGATCCTGAGTTGGATTTCAGCAGCTTCAGAAGGTGATCCATTTGCTCTTTGTTAAAGGGGACAGACTCGGCCTCATGCGCAACAGGAGTACGAGTGAATTTGCCTTCATGAGAACCCTTCCAATTTGCTGGTTTTCCGTGGATCTTCCAGCAAGTCTCCCGTGTATGTCGTGGTTTATTACAATGATCACACCAAACGCAAGACTTTTCATCAGGTTTCTTTGTAGCGGTTCAACCAACATTAATACTAGCAGCAAGGGCTGAGTTTTCAATAGTGTTAATGAAATTCCTTTTTCCAAGCATAACAAGACACCGACTCTCCTCACGGCGTACCTCAGAAAACACTTCTCCAATAGAGGGAAGCGGCTGCCTCCTAATAATCCTGCCTCTAACTTCATTAAACTCCACGTTAAGACTAATGAGAAATTTGAAAATACGGTTATCCTCCACTGTTTTCTTAAAGTGTTTACAATCTTCAGAAGATTTCCACTCATAATAATTAAATAGGTCTAAATCTTGCCAAAGTCGTTTCAAGGAATTAAAATACTTAGTGACAGTATCCTCACCTTGGCGGATTTCTCCGAGTTTCAGAGTTTAACTCGTATACTTGAGATTGATTTCCCAAGTTATAATACATTTGGTTAATGTTGTCCCAAAGCTCCTTGGCCGTGTGATAACACATATAGTTGGAGCTTATGTCCTCCTCCATAGAGTTCACCAACCAAGTCATTACCATTGAGTTCTCAACATTCATGTTGGATAGGTTGCATCATCAGTTGCAGGCTCCTTTGTTTCTCCAGTCAAATACCTGATCTTGCCTCGACCACGGATATACATGCGCACATATTGAGACCAACGCAGGAAATTTTCTCCATTCAGCTTAATGGTAGAGATCTGAATGGAGTGAAATTCCGTGGTTGAAGCCTGGGTTTTAGGCTGCGCAGCAGTAAGTGTTGGCAAGCTTGTAGAAGCATTCTAGGTATGTTGAAGGGTGTTTGTAGACTCAAAAACAATGTCGGACATGATGAAAAGGTAGGACTGATTTTAGAGTAGAAAAGAAAGTAGGAGAACGGCTAGGTTTTCTGCAGGTAAGAGAAAGGACAGAAGAGCACTAGGGTTTCCAGGAATTAAAGGAATTCCCTCTCTGATACCATATTGGTGAATAAGTTCTATTTCTATATATTTGATTAGAATACAATAGTACAAATATATAGCTTTACAATGAACTAATTTAGGAAACTATCCTAGCAAATTGAGGAAAATATCCTAGCTAATTAACAACTATACACGCAGCTATTCTAGGAAACTAGATCAATTCTAATAACTCTATTTTTGGTACAATTTCCTCTGGTTTGAATTAATACCTTGCAACAGTACTCGAGTTGAATAACTGATCCAAGTTTCGGAGATAATCGTCTAGAAAGTTGATTACCACTCAAAATTAGTTAGACCAGAGTACTATGCTTCCTAAGTTCTAATGGAATCTCACCAACAATATGATTAGAAGAAAGACAAACAATCTCTAATGAGTTGGTCAAGTTCGTTAAAGAAAGAGGGATTGAGCCATTGAGTTTATTTAAACTCAAATTTTTATTGGAAAAAGATTTCAAGTTTTCTATTTCATCCAGAATTGAACCAAAAATTGAATTTTTATAAACATATAAGGCAGTTAAGTTGGTCAAGTTACCAAATGAAGGAGGGATTAAGCCACTGAGTTTATTTTCACTCAATTCTAAGACAACCAAATTAGTCAACTTACCCAAAGGCAGTGGGATTGAACTGCTGAGTGTATTGCTAGTCAATTCTAGATGGTAAAGAGATTTCAAGTTTCCGATTTCATTCAGAATTGAACCAGAAAGTGCATTACTATCGAGATACAAGGTAGCTAAGTTAGTCAAGTTACCTAAAGAAAGAGGGATAGTGCCACTTAGTGTATTGTCACCCAATCGTAGATTGAAAAGAGATTTCAAGTTTCTTATTTCATCCAAGATTGAACCAGAAATTGCATTGATATCAAGATACAATAGCCAAGTTGGCCAAGTTACCTAAAGAAAGAAGGATTGAGCCACTGAATGTATATTGGACATTTGTAGATTGGAAAAGGATTTTAAGTTTCCTATTTCATTTGGAATTGAACCAGAAAGGGCATTGATATCATACAAGGTCGCCAAATTGGTTGAGATACACAAAGAAGAGGGTTTGAACCTTCTAAAAAGTTAGAGTATAAAGAAAGTTCATTGAAAAAGCTTAATCTGCCTACTTCATGTGAAATTGAGCTGCTTAGCCGATTCATAAACAAGTAAAATACCTTCAAATGAGTCAGTGGCCAATTTTTGGCGGCATTTTTCCAGAAAACTGATTAACAGATAAATCAATGAGCTTGAGCACTGAAAGGTTGCCAAATTGTGCCGGAATGATTTCGAAGAATTAATTTAAGCTAAGATTAAGAAACGCAAGAAGAGGGAACGATGATAATGAGAAATCACGAAGTGTACCTTTTAAGCCTGCACTTGTGAGGTCCATGCTATTGACTCTTTTGACATGGTTGCAATGAATTCCAAACCAAGCACACTGGCTTATTTTGGTTGTATTATTAAGAGTCCACAAAGGCAAGAGAGAACCATTATGATTTTGAAGGTTAGTTTTCCATTTAGAAGTATATGAGCTTCCTCCATAGAATCGGAATAAGCGGTGTGTGGAAAATCCAAAACATGGAACAACATCGAGAACATGACTGAGAATAATTTAAAACAGGTAATAGGAAACACCATTGGGAAATGCACAGTAGAGAACAATTAAAGATGATACAACAAGAATTGAAAGGTTAGATAGAAATAAACATCAAAGGAAGATATACAAAGAAACACACTGAAAGCCAAATTTATAGCAACTAACCAACTCGAGAGAGCAAATGAGTTAAGAGTCACCTGAGGTCAGCAAGTCAATTGCGTCAACACCTCTAAAGTATAACTTGCTTTTAGGGGAAAATAATGGGTTCATTATTGAGGCCCTATTAATTGTATAAGAGACATGCATGTCTTGCCTGGTTGCTTCTAATGTTATATTCAATAAAAATTGTAGTTTAAAAATAACAATATATATTGTAGTATTTTCAGTTACCAGCGATGCTTCACATACTCAATTATCATCGGGTGGACACTCATGAAATATCAGATAAAAATTGTAGCATATTATGAGATAAATAATTACATAAAATATGAAAATTTTGTTTGACACATGTTCTTTGTCTATGTACTTTAATGATGAGATAAATAACAATGATGATATATAGCCACAAACAATTTTGCACAAATTAGTGTGTATAAATCAAAATGGCATGAAGATCATCATGTTATATTAATTTGTTTGTAATTATACAAGGTGATTGTAACTCTATCATTACTGCATAAGTAATTACTAATTACATAAAAATCATCATGTGCTGAACTAGACTAGGTGCTTTTTCATTTTGGAAAGGAAGACTCAATACTTTAATGATGTATATAGAGATAAGACAATGATATGTCGGTCCGTGTGTTTCCATTTAGATTTTGTATGGCTTACTTAATGGGGTAGTATTAGGCAGCCTAAATTCCTGCACGCCCAAATAGGCAGCTCAGTTCAACTTAATTTCAAAAGGGTCATGCTTAATCTAAAATTAGTGATGAGCTAGATAAATGGATTCACCTTGTAGGTTAAATAAAACTTAAACGTGTAATGTTATATCTTATGTTGGTATAACAATTGGTCACTGTTAGTTTACATATAGATATAAGATATCCAACATGCGATAGCTGAGGATGTGTAAGGATTCTGCCCAGTGTTGTAGCAGATGCTATAACAACTAAACCAAAATTTGCACGAATTAGTCAAGTCCATTAAGAGAATTTAGTCACTCAACTACTTCATTCCTATTGATTTTATCCTTGTGTTTGACATGAGAATGTGCTTTTCTACATATTTCTTTATTTCATTTTATTAGATAGTTATTAGTTTAATTGTTCAATCTACTTTTAATTCAAGCAAAACTATTTAGGTTGCTGGAGCAATTTCCGCGACATCAGTCCCTGTAGAGACCATCTTAAATATTCATCATTATATTATATGTTGTGTATACTTGCACATTAACACCCATAGCATTTGCTTTTACACTCCAATATAGGGCCCAATCACCTCTCTTCTTCCCAACCTCTGGCAGTCAAAGCTTTAGGGAGACGTGCTTCGGTCTTTCCAACGATAGAAGCAATAGGTATATAACGTTATCATAAATTTCATAGCAAAAATCAAACTTTGAAAATAATTTGACAATAATCTAGCATTATAGTTTGATGACATAATCTTTCCAAATAAATTCTTCAACTCCATCTTTTTATGCATTGCTTCTGGCTTGCTTATACTTCAATCTCCTTACAACTCTCGATTGACTTGTATATATTAAAAATAATTAGTTAAAAATAAAAAGCTAAAGGTTTGTAACTATTAGAAAAAATATTATGATTTCTCCATGTAATATCCTAAAGATAAAAGGAAAATGGCATCGACCTAGTGACAATAAGAATCACATACTCTTGATAATTATAAAACAAATAAAAAGAATAATAACACATTATCTGCATTGGATGATTAGAAGTAACCATTGCATGAGTGACATTGTTGTCTAATCTATATCTTTGTAGTTCACCACTTATTATTTGAGATCTCTTGAGTGAAATAATATATAGGAATTACAAGATCATTATAGTAAAATATTTGACAAGTATTTTGGATAAATTTTATTAATTTCATACCTTGGTTGTCTTCTTTTGTTTTTTTCTTTAAATAATTTGCTCACTTTTAGATTGCTTTTGCTTATAAAGCTGATGACCATTACTTCTAACTACTAATGGAGAAAGAATTTTGCTACTATGAATACCACGAAGTTCTTTACACTTTGTTGTGCCATGAACTATATTGTCACCAAGTTGACTAATTTCACCATTACCTCTATTTAAAATAAATTTTGCTTTCAAATCGTTTAAAACCTCCCACGCCATATTGCAATTATTCTCATTATTAGTTGCTAGTTCAGCTACATCATAAGAAAAAGTTGCACATTTTATCAAATCTGAAACCTTCAAGTTTGGTGCTGTAATTGTCATTACTTACTTTCACCTAATTGATGTGACATATTCTTATGTCCTTTCTCTATCGCCTAAAAATATACTTTTCAGGAACATAAAATATTTCCTTATGAATAAGCACCACAATGACGTGTCAACATAATATTTCCTTAAACTCAAATAGTCAACATTTGCAATTAATCTCCCAATTAAACTCATTAAAAAAAACTTTAAAAGGGTCACGACGACGATCCTCTCCAACTTAAACGTCTTCAACCACTACAAATTTTGAAGTTAAAATATTTGTTTGACATGAAAATATCTCACAAAAGATTTTACATGTTAGCTTTTGCTAAAATTCTCTAAATTTTTCCATTGTATAAGCATATCAAAATTGCTACTCCATGGCATAATGAGTAGCATAAGGGATATTAGATTTAAAATCATTAAAATCAACACAATTTTGTTTTTTCACCTTGTCTCGTAGTGCATTGCCTAAATTGTCGAACTAATTGTTTTAGAGTAGTTTTGAATTTACATACCCGTCAAAGAACACATGCATACTCTCACTATGTTATGTAGTAGACATTCTTACCCAAAACATATCCTTCACATATGTTGGCACCCAACATTGCCTCTCATTATACAAGCCTTGCAACCATACATTGTTATGAAGATTATATTTTTTAATGACCAGCATCTAATGTTCATCAAAATCAAAAGTTGTTAAAGAATCATAAACAACATTCTACAAAGTCAACATGATCAATTCATAGTTCTTGTAACCTTTCAGTTTTTCTAGAAGCATTATATGCTACACATATTGCCTACATCGCGCACGTGGAAAAACGACTTTAATTGCCTTTTGCATGGCCTTATCTTGATCAATGATTATGGCATTTGGAAACACAACTAAACATGCATGTAAGCTGAGATCGAAAAAGCCATACATATGTCTCGATGTCCTCGTTGGAAATCAAACTACATCTTAATATTGTTGACTGTCTATGATGATTGAATCCAACAAAAGTATAAAATGACATATCATATTTATTTGCTAAATATCTTGAATTAAATATAATAACATCACCAAATTCTTTATTTTCAGCTTTACTCCTTACATCAGTCTAAAATAAAATTTTTAACTGAGCGTCTTTATCTAAATCCATCATATAAAAAAAAATTGGAGTTGGCATCTTGCATTTTTAAGAAATAATCATGAACTATAGAAGCATCTCATGCCCAAGCCATAAGCATTCTACTTTCTCTAAACATTTCATACAATCTTTTTCTAAGAAAGTTAAATTCTCATGTCCTCCTCCTTCAACCACCAAAGAATTAAAGCTTTTATTTGGTTTTATTCCAGCTTGATAATTGAATTCCAACTTTCTTTAAATAAACTTCATTGCCCTAGTGGTTTTGAGAAAACGAGCCTTACATGGTGTGTTTAGCTCATGATTATAGTCATATGTAATGGATCTTATTCCCCACTTTCTATCAAGGCATTCTTGGTTTGTTGAAGAAGTTGTTATAAACAATTGATTCTGTTATAACATGAGAGAGTGCTAAGGGAGCTAAAAAAGGTAGAGAAGATTCATGAGAAAGCTTCTTGATATACTCTGTAATAAGCTCTATAAACACAGTGTAATCATCTTGAGGAAATCAATAAAGTTGATCCTAGTTTCCCCATACACTAGTTGAACCACGTTAATTCCTCTATTCTTGTTATTAGTTCTTTGTTTTATTTTGAATTCATAGTTTCCTTGTGATTTGATTTGGTTGGTTCTTTTAGCATCTTGATTGTTTGATTTGAGATCTTGGGGAGTAATTGGAGTTGAATTCTAGAAATCTATTACTCCAAACTGAAATTCTAGTTATGCAACCCAAGAGGGGGGTGAATTGAGATTTTAAGCTAAGCAAACCACACAAAAATCCAATCTAATACCTTAATAAATTCGAAAACAATAAATTTAATGAAAGCACAATAATAAATGAGCAAGGGAAGAGAAAGTAAACTCAATGATTTTTACGTGGTTCGGCAATTCTCGCCTACGTCCACGCTTCCAAGCACACCGAGTTTGAGGATTTCACTATCCAAACCTTTCCAAGGCTTCAACCGATTACAATTGACTTCAAGGTGTCAATGAACCTTTATAACAAAGAGATTATCTCCCAATCTCTTCACTCAAGTGTCTCACATACTCAAACTCTTACAATTGAGATGAATAAATGAGAGTTACAATTAAACTCTCTCAATGAGTAGATATTCAAAAATGAAGAACAAGAAATGATTCAATGTTTTGTGTTTTGCAAGTTAAAAGCTCAAGATATCTCGTGTGCTTTTTGTTTTCGCTTGTGGGAGGCCTTGAAAATGAGTTGGATTTAAGTTCTTATAGTTTGAGCTCAAAAACTAGCCGTTACAAACTGTCGGCCCGAAAACGGTTCACCGTTAGCCGTAAACGGTTAACTGTTTGTGTTGGTCAAAGTTACTTTGGGCAAATTTCAAATTACCCTTTCGCCGTTTAGGCTTACCCTTTCACCGTTAACTTCCAGAGACCTACAAGATGAACATCAGTTATCCGTTTATAGTAAACGGTTAAGGATTTGCATGAAATGACTCTCTAGATGTTATCGGTTAAGTGTTTGTGATAAACGGTTCGCCGTTTCTTTTTAGTAACCTACAAAATAAATTTGGTTTAACCGTTCTTACTAAACAGTTCAAGGTTAAAATAATCAGTTAACCGTTTTCAGTAAACGGTTCACCGTTATATTTCAGAATCATCATTTTAACAATACTTTGCAGAACATATTTTCTGAAAATTATCAGTTAGCCGTTTTAAATAGACGGTTAGCCGTTTGCTACAGTGATTGCTACAATGAAATTATTTTTTAAATTTATAGTTTGACCCCAATACTTTATAAAATTATATTATGACCCAAAACGTTATGAGAGTTTACAAATAGGTCCAATTTTAGAATTTTTAAATAATGTTTTGTTAATCTCAAAACTTTATGAAATTATGATATAGTCCAAAATGTTATGACTTTTTCAAATAAGTCATTCTCCAAAATTTCAAGCAATACTTGTTGATTTCAAAGATTTCAAAACTCTTTCAATTAAATTATAGCTTGAAGAACAACCAATTTCATAAAATCATTTTTCTCTTAAATATAAAACCTTTATAATGTAAAAGTAATGATTTCTTTAAAAAGAAAATAAAAGATTAATCATTCTTAATCTTGTTTGTTATCATCAAAATCAACATTATGTAAACATATATGTTAACACAAACTCTACAATTGGTATCAGAGCTTGGTTTACAAACCAGACACAAGTACGGCTGCTTCGAAGATCGATATGGAAAAATTCACTGGGAAGAATGATTTCAACATGTGGAAGGTCAAGATGGAGACATTACTGATTATGCAGGGGTTAGGAGATGCTTTAGAACCAGTCACTAAGAAAAATGGAAAAGAAGCCTAGTCATCCTTGTTGAGTGCTAGAAAATATATATTTATAAAGGAGAAAATCATCATTTTACACTTCAAGTTTTACTAACACTCTTATTTTTATGTATTTAAACTTCTTTTGATTTAATTCTGTGTGTTTTATTTTAAGTAAGTATTTCATGTATTTTAGGGACATCATAGTCATTTCACAATAAATGAGAGATCAGACGGCAAAACGGACATCACTTTTGAACTCAGAATGATCAAAAACTTAGAAGGAGCATAAAAGGAAAAATGACACTGTTCATATGTACGATACTATTCATATATACGGTATTGTCTACGTTACTATTTACAACACTGTTCTCATAGAGGAATCAATAACGTGGCATATACCGATGATATGGCATTGACTGAAGATGTGTCACGATCCTGTTGGACTAAAATTCTTATGTGCTGTTGATGGTGACGTGGCAGCATATCAGTGGACCAAAAATCTCGCGTACGGTACATGCATCACATAGGATTATTTTCATCTAAACCGCGTTACTGTTCATCCACGTGGTCAAACTGTGTTACTGTTCATCCGCGTGGTCAAGCCGTATACTGTTGACTGATGACGTGGCGCAATCCTGAGCGTTAAAATTGTTTTTAATCCAATGACCATGATTTACTCCATATATCTATAAAAGGGGGCCTTCCCCCTGATTGGATAGCTCTGAATCCATTTTTGAACTCTATTTTCTTTTCAATTTATTTTTCTTTATAATTTTTTTGTTTTTGTTTATCTTATTAATTTATTTCACGTATTTGTTTTAGTGTGTTTTTATAGTAAGGTTGTAATAGCGCAATAAGGTTAGTATCATAATTTCTCATTTTTCTTTATTTTTATTCGTTTTGTTCCCATTTATTTTTGTTCTTTGCATGCATGGTCGTAGGTCAGTATTACTTAATCTTGAACCTATAGACCTTGAATTAGAAAAAACGCTTTGCACACATAAGCACGTTAAAAATAAATTTGGAATGGATTTACAAGCACTACAAGAGAGGCCATTTAAGGACTACTTTAGTCTTTTAACTAATTTGAGCATATCATGCATAAGATACCCAAATGTAGTTGCTAGGAGTTTTGAACTAAAACCTAGTGTGCTAAATTGTCTCCCAACATTCTATGGCCTAGAAAATGAGGACTCATATAACCATTTGAATGATTTTCATGCTATTTGTCAAACATTTAAATATGAGAATTTTTCAGATGATGGTGTAAAACTCAGATTATTCTCGTTTTCTTTAAAGGATAGAGCTCGTTTATGGTTAAATACTTTGCCTGCTAATAGCATCATATCATGGGAACAAATGGTAATAAAATTTTTGAATAAATATTTCCCAGTGCATAAAACCAATGCTATTCTTAAGAAATTTTAGAGAAAAGACGAGCAGTTTTTCGAAACATGGGAGCGATTCAATGGGCTACTCTTGAAGTGTCCACATTATGGTTACGAGAAATGGCACCAATGCCAATACTTTTTGGAGGGATTATTGCCGAATGTGAAAGAATGGCTAATGGCAACAAGTGGGGGAGAGCTAATGTCAAAAAATGCATCAGAGATTTAGGAATTCTTCCAGCGATAAGTTGATAATTCCCAACAACGGAGTCGATCACTCAGGAATACTAGAAGAATTAAGGGAGTAAATGAGGTTCACATTGGCGAGTCAACTTCAAGAATCAAAGAAGTTAAGGAGATGGTTCAAGGTCTCGCTCGACAAATAACATCATTATCAACTGCTAAATCAACAGAGCCACATGACCATGACTCATACTCAAATCAAGCCAATGCCATAGGTGTAATGAGAAAACCATCGAATTACAACCCATACTCCAACACATATAACCCTGGATAGAGAGACCACCCAATTTTTCATGGTCTCAAGGATTCTAACAGAACGGACCAGCAGCTCCTGCTCCACCAATTCCACAAAATCCTCAAGCCTTTCAGCCACCATTTAAACCATACAATTAAAACCAGAACTACTCTTAACCAAGATCATGGGAGGATTCATTCTAGAATCTCAAGAATCTTACTCACTCTACGATTGAGCAACAGAACCGCACCATTGATGGACTTAGAAATGAGTTGAGAGTAAGTTTCAACTCGCAAGCCCAATAAGTTTTAAGCCTGGAGAAGATTGTGGGACAACTTGCTTCTTCAGTTTAGACCTTGGCAATGACTGTTGAGAAAGGCAAGTTTACAAGTCAACTAGTGCCGAATCCTAAAGGAGTACATGAAGCAAGTACCAGTTCACCATAGCAGCATAGAGAGGTCAAAGCAGTCATGACCTTGCGTAAAGAAAAAGAAGTCGACAACAAAGTAGAGATGCCGATGACAAAAGAAAATCAAATTGTACTAGTGAGTGTTGAGAACTCATCACCGGAGGAGAGAGAAGAAACCAAACCACGAGAATACGTTCTGAAAGCTCCATTTTCTTAAAGGTTAGTGAAAAGAAAGAAGGGAAAATCTACAGGTGAGATTCTTGAAATCTTCAAACAGATAAGTGTTAACATCCATTTACTTGATACTATAAAGCAAGTTCTATCTTCTACTAAGTTTCTTAAAGACCTTTGTACTAAAAAGAGAAACATTTATGTTCAAAACAATGTATTTTTAACAGAAAACGTTAGTTCTATCCTCCAACATGAAATTCCTCTAAAATGCAAAGACCTAGGCTCCCCCACTATCTCGTGTAGCATAGAGAACCACACAATTGAGAATGCTTTGTTGGATTTAGGAGCTAGTGTAAATATGTTGCCTTACTTAATATTTTTGAAACTTGGACTTGGAGAATTACACCCAACTCCAGTGGTGTTACAGCTTGCAGATTGGTCCACGAAAATACCTCGTGGTATTGTGGAGGACGTGCTTATCCAGGTAGACAAGTTTTATTTTCCTGTTGATTTCATTGTAATTGACACTCAACCAATCCAGGATTCAAGTAAGCACATCCCCATTATTCTAGCCGACCTTTTTTGGCAACTGCGGATACTCACATTCAATGTAGGACTAAAAATATACAGTTGTCCTTCGGCAACATGACTATGGAGTTGAACATCTTCAATATTGCGAAACAACCTCACAATGCAGATGATGGAATTGTTGATGTGGATTTAATTTAAGTATTAGTTGATCACACTTTTCTTTCAAACCTCAGTGATGATCCTTTACAAACATGTTTAACTCACTTTGGTTTTGATTTTAATATTGACAGATCAGTCGATGAAGTCAACGCTCTACTACGCTCTACTTGACTCAGCACCATCCATGGACACTAATAAATGGAAGTCAAGAGTTGAACAACTAGCACCATCAGAAAAGAAACTCATCCCATTATTAGAATCACCACCGAAACTCGAGCTCAAACCATTACCCAACACTTTGGAATATGTATTTTTGGGAGAAGAAAGTACTATACCGGCAATCATCTCATCATCCCTAAATGACAAATAAAAAGGTAAGTTGGTGGATGTTTTAAAAGAGGCCAAGTGAGCATTAGGATGGACTATAACGGACATAAAAGGTATAAACCCAGTAGACTACATGCATTACATTCACCTTGATGAAAATGCTAAACCTACTAGGAAAATGCAATGTCGGTTAAATCCTAATATGAAAGAAGTTGTTAGAACTGAAGTCCTTAAGCTATTAGACGCATATATCATTTAACCAATTTCTGATAGTTCATGGTCAGTCCTGTACAAGTTATCCCTAAAAAGTCAGGAGTCACAGTAGTTACGAATGCTGGTAATGAATTGATACCCATTAGAGTGACTACAAGATGGTGTGTATGCATTGATTATAGAAAATTGAATTCTGTCCCACGTAAAGACCATTTTCCTTTACCATTTATTGATCAAATGCTTGATAGATTAGCAGACCATGAATTTCATTGCTTTCCAGATGGCTACTCAGGATATAATCAGATTCCTACAGCACTAAAAGATCAAGAGAAAACTACTTTCACTTGCCCTTTTGACACTTTTACATATAGGAGGATGTCATTTGGATTATGTAATGCACCTGCTACATTTCAACGATGCATGTTGAACATTTTTTCTAATATGGTTGAACGATTCATTGAAGTCTTTATGGATAATTTTTCTGTCTTTGGTGATTTATTTGATCAATGTTTACATCATCTTACACTAGTTCTGTAGAGAATCGAAAAGAACTTGGTCTTAAATTAGGAGAAGTGCCATTTTATGGTAAAATAAGGTATTGTTCTCGGTCACATCATTAAGGTTGACAAAGTCAAGGTAGATCTCATTTCTAATATTCCTCCACCCAAAACAGTCAGAGAAGTAAGATCTTTTATTGGGCATACTGGTTTCTATAGACGTTTTATTAAAGATTTTAGCAAAGTTTCTAAACCCTTATGTAATTTACTTGCTAAGGATGTACTACTTATCTTTAATGATTCATATCTTGTGGCTTTTGAAAAATTAAAGCAATTGTTGACATCATCACCCATTATTCAGCCCCCAAACTGCGGCTTACCATTTAAGCTTATGTGTGATATATCTGATTATGCAATAGGAGCAGTATTAAGACAAAGAGCTGATCGAATTCCCTATGTTATTTAATATGCTAGTATGACATTGAATGATGCACAGTTGAATTATTCAACTACTAAAAAAGAAATGCTAGCAGTAGTGTTTTCATTATAAAAATTTCAATCTTATCTCATTGGTTGTAAAATAATTATGTTCACAGATCATGCTGCTCTTAAATATCTTCTCACGAAGAAAGATGAAAAAGTTAGACTAATTCATTGGGTGTTACTTTTGCAGGAATTCGACTTGGAATTTAAAGATAAGAAAAGTACAGAGACTGTTGTAGCAGACCATCTCTCTCATCTCCATTTTGACACAATTTCTGAACCTTTAACATTAAATGAGTTATTTCCAGATGAACAATTAATGAGTGTGAAAGTATTATCTTGGTATGCTGATATAGCTAATTATCTTGTTACAGGTCAACTTCCAGAGCATTGGACCAAGCAAGATAAGGCTATATTCCTTGCAGAAATAAAGAATTTCTGTTGGGATGACCCTTATTTTTTCAATTATTGTGCTGATCAAATTATTAGACGATGTGTCCAAGAAAGTGAAATTCAGAATATCTTTTCATTCTGCTATGAACAAACTTGTGGAGGCCATTTCAGTGCTAAGAAAATAGCTACTAAAGTTTTACAATGTGGTTTCTATTAGCCAACCATATTTCGAGACGCTTACACTTTCTATTCTTCATGTGATAGGTGTCAACGAATGGGGAGCATTACACGAAGGAACATGATGCCATGAAATCCAATTTTAGTGGTTGAGATTTTTGACGTATGGAGTATCGACTTCATGAGACCCTTTCCCCCTTCTTTTGACCATCAATACATATTGGTTGCTGTTGATTACGTATCAAAATTGGTAGAAGTAATTCTATGTAGGACCAATGATCACAAGATGGAGATAGCGTTTTTGAAAAGTAACATTGTTTCACGCTTTGGATTCCCTCAAACAATAATCAGTGATGGTGATGCCCACTTTTGTAACAAAGCATTCAAAGCTCTTTTGACAAAGTATTCAATCACTCATAAAATGGCGACCCTATATCATCCTCAAACCAATGGCTAAGTTGAGATCTCCGGCTAAGTTGAGATCTCCAATCGAGAAATAAAGCACATATTAGAAAAGACAGTGAGGCCGGACAGAAAAGATTGGTCATTAAGACTTGATGATGCATTATGGGCATATAGAATGACTTTTAAGACCCCGATTGGGATGTCACCCTATAGGCTAGTGTATGGAAAAGCTTGCCACCTACCTGTGGAATTTGAGCATTGTGCATATTGAGCCATCAAGAAATTCAATTTTGACATACAGCAAGCCAGCCTATAAAGAAGATTACAACTGGCAGAACTTAAAGAAATTTGGAATGATGCATACGAAAATGCTAAAATTTACAAGCAACGAATGAAAGTCTTCCATGACAAGCAAATTATGAGAAAATCTTTCACTCTAGGTCAGAAAATGCTTTTGTTCAATTCTCGCTTGCACCTATTTTCAGGTAAGTTACGTTCTCGATGGTCTGGTCCCTTTATTATTGATACTGTTCTTCCACATGGGACAATTGAAATTAAGGACACGAAAAACGGTGTCACATTTAAAGTTAATGGTAAAAGATTAAAGCCATATCTTAGATACCAACCACATGGAGAAGACACCGAAATAAATTTGAGTGACCCACCCGATTTGAATTGATTTTTTTCTTTTCGGTGGTTTAATTTTTCTTTCTTTCTTTTTATTATTCTTTTGCTATTAAAAATTATTTTTTCCATAAGTGCATTTGTTTTACCATTAAGTTTTCTCTTATCATTGTTAATCATGAATATCGTAATTAGACCGTTCCTCCTAAACATTCTTAAACCACTTCAACGTGTCAAAACTCATCTCAAAAGGCAGATTCAATTTTGTAAAACATATCATATTTAGGCTTTGCAATCACCAGAGTTAGTATCTTATGTTGAGAATTTAGAAAACCAACTCAGAGACATTAAGAGAAGTGTTTACGACATCCAGTTGGAGTTTGAGGTAAATTCAATAAGAGGACGATTTTAATTTTCTTTGTGTATTTTAATTTGTTTTTCTGTTTGTGTGCTTTAGTTTGTTACCCCGGTAAAGTGGTGGATAACGGTACTCCGTGACAATCAAGTCGATTACTTCAGTTTTCTTATAATAACTGATATTCTGAGGTAAATGTATGGACAGAAACGAGATTCTAACGAAACTTCACAAGTGATTCCCTTCACTTCCTCATAATGCCCTTTTTATAATCTATAAAGCCCGGTCCAAACGCATGCGATTGCTCATGAGGAATAACATACCTACTGACATCCGTTGGTTAATCGAGGCTAAAGTACGATTGGCAAGTAAGTTACCTCCAAAATTTATTGCATACATACCTGGTTGTGGTAAAGGAACTTATGCAAGAAAACGACGAGCTCGAAGAATTTCTGTTATTTGTCATAAGTGTGTCAGAATGAGTTGTGATGAAAAATCATGTTTTTTAGGAATGGTCTCTAATAACCGGGAAGATAAGATTCAATTTATTAGGGATGACTTGAATAAGGAGTCGTTGAATGATATTCTTTTGTCTCTTGAAATGCATCTCAGTGGGTATTTGCAAGGAGCAATTCTCTAGTTATAACCATTATTTCAGAAAGAACATGCACAATATAGTGTCAGGAATCTGACTATAAATGACCATGTTTGCCAGCTTATAACAAAACTGGATAGGAAGCCTATTCTCAACCCATAGAGAGCATTCAAGCCGTTTCTAGACGTAAAACCAAAGGAAGATGTAAGCCACAGTCGCAACTACCTTTAAATATCCTTTTACTTTACTGTTATTTTATTTCACTGTTGTTTTATCTTTTCTATTATTGTCATTAATAATTTTATTTGACCATTGTTTCTTTTTCTTTTTATTGTTTTCTTTTTTACTCGCGAGCCATGTCATTTACATGTTATTTGACACTGACATGCCACCTCATACACAGTTATGACTTACTGTCACCAAGATTCTTAAATATGACTTTTTTGTTAAGCACTCAAAAATTATTTTTTAGAAATATTCCAATGGCAATTACTCCTAATAAACAATTCAAGAAAATTTGTGTGTTTTCTGAATTTAACTATGGCAAACATAAAGAGTTCGTTGAGGCAGCCATAGATCTTGGTCAAAGCATAGCAGAGAGAAAATTACACTTGGTGTATGGAGGAGGTAACCGAGGGTTATCAAAATTGGTCTCAGAAGCTGCTTTTGTCAGAGGAAGCCAAATGTTAGGCATCATCCCAAAAGTCCTAAAACCTTTGGGCAGTTTGTCTGACTCACCGACTGGAGAAGAGTTAGTCGTCTCAGGTATGTAAGAAAGAATAACTGAAATGTTTAATCATGCTGATGCTATTATTTTCCTTCCAGGAGATCTTGTAACACTAGAGGCACTTATCACACTAGCATTCTGGGCCAATCTGCACATTCACTAGAAACTCATCAGTTTGTTAATTGTCAATAACTTTTATAATGGCTTCATCGCATTTCTTAATAATGCAATAAAAAACTATTTCATTCCTTCCAATGCCAAAAAGCTTTTTATTTGTGCTCACACTGCTAATGAGCTACTTGATCTGTTACAAGCTTATAGACCAGAGCCAGACCCCTGGACCTTTGTGTTGGAGCGTCCAAATAATGATGGTAATAGTAGCCGCAGTAAGAAGTACAAATTAGATTCAACTCTCCACTTGTAAATCTTTTTTTCTGTGTTGCACCACCCTGTTAATGTCTTCTAAACTCTACTTCTTTCCTTTCAAACATTGAGAACAATGTTTCGTTCTGATTAGGGGGAGGGAATAGTCGACAATTGTGGAATTTTGGTTAAATGTTTACTAATTTTTTGTTGTAGAAACTAACTCTTGCTAACTTTTTGAGTTGAACATGACTGAATATGGAGTGTAGTAACTCTAGAAACGCATTTTCATCGTTTGAAAAAAAATAAAAAAATTCAAAAGAAAAAATAAAAAATTCAGACATTTTCTTTTTTCTTTCTTAAGTTTTGATGTTCATTTTTCTTCTTCTTTTTTAATTTCTCCTTTATAAATATACATTTTTAAATATTTGAGTCGAAGATGGCTGAATATGGAGTGTAGTGCCTCTAGAAACGCATCTTCTTAGTTAAAAAACCGTTTTCTTTTTAAGTGTAACTTTTCTAATTAGTTTTTCTGCATCATTTTCACATTTCTGCATGCATATTTTTCTTTCACGTTTAGAATAGATTGGGAGGTAGGATGTTGTTTGAAAAAAAAATTGTGTGATTTGTTTTAACATTGGATGACATGATTAATTTCAAGTTTTAGTATTTGTATTATCTTTGGTCTTAAGTGATGTTACGCTATGTTTGCTACTTTACATGTTGATGTCGGAGACAAATATGAGTTGCTTTAAGGAATGAACATGTCGTAAATAAGTGCCAAGTGAGTTTTTAAGCCTATCATTTTTCTTGGAGAGTAACCCTTTTGCCCATTCTTTATACAGCTTAGGAGTTTATTATTGTATACACGATCTCTAGATTTCTTTAGAATTGACCCTAAAAAAAATTGTAAAATTAAAAAAATATGTGTTGCTACATTTAGAGGCCCATCTAACTAGTAGATATGGAAGGTTATTTAGAGCCATAAAAGATGATGGAAATGCCATTTTTTATCCGTTTGAGCCTTTCTAGCCATCTCTTTTGTGAAATATCCATAGTTAACCATTTTGAACCTTTAAAAAAAAGAAAAAAATCTTTTATTTGTTAAATTTATCATCTTGACCCACTCCAATTTGAAATATTATCTGATGTCTTATAAATTTCATCACCTATTTATGTTTAAGAAAAATGTAAATAATTATTTTGTTCAGTGACGTTGTGCCACATAAAAGCCAAAAAAAATTGTTTCAAAAAAAAGAAAAAATAACAATAATAGGTGAAATCCACCTTGCAACTTCTAAAAAAAAATTCCTCTGCATTTTTCTCAAGCATACACTTTATTTTCTTTATTTTCCTTTTTTGTTAACCATGTCCCTAGCCTACATACGTGCTAATAAAAGTCCTTCTTGATTTTAGGGAACTATAGTCTGAAGTAGAAGCTAATTATATGGGCTAAAAAGATGTTGTGATGCATAATAATAAAAAAAAAGATAAATACAGTGGGTTGACTAAAATTTTTGTTTGACTTGAGATCGTATTATTTCTAAGCTGAGGACATATTTCTTTCATCTTAGTGAGAGCATGTGATATCATTTCTTTATTATTTTCTCTCAATTACCATTCATTGCAGTGACTATTTTTTTTAGGTATAATTTCTTTGTAAGAATATCACTATATCCAGTAAGATTTTGGGGTTTAACATGTCATTTTTGAAAGTAGTTGTGACAAAGTCTATTGATCTGATTCATGTGGATGGTTGATGTGGGTGTGATGTTTCTTTAGATTGAAGATAATGCTTATACTTTTATATGATTACTATCACTAGTCTAATTGAATAAACATGAGTGTTAAAAAAAATTATTTTGGATTTAAATTTTTTTTTCACTTTATTTGCTAGGGACTAGCAATAAGCTGGTTGGGAGGTGTGTTGAGTGTTAGAAAATGTATATTTATAAAGGAGAAAATCGTCATTTTACACTTCAAGTTTTACTTACACCCTTACTTTTATGTATTTAAACTTCTTTTGATTCAATTACATATGTTTTATTTTAATTAAGTATTTCATGTATTTTAGGGGCATCATAGTCATTTCACAATAAACGAGAGATCAGACGGCAAAACGAACATGAATTTTGAACTCAGGACGGTCGAAAATCTTAAGAGGAGCATAAAAGGAAAAAAGGCATTGTTCACATGTACGGTACTATTCACGTGTACGGTAGTGTCTACATTACTATTCACGACACTGTTCACATAGACGGATCGATGATGTGGCATTGATCGATAATGTAGCATTGATTGATGAGGTGTCACGATCCTGTTGGACTAAAATTCTTATGTACTGTTGATGGTGACGTGGCAACATATCAGTGAACCAAAAATCTCGCATACGGTACATGTATCGCACAGGATTATTTTCAACAAAACCGCATTACTGTTCAACCCGAGTTAAACCGTGTTACTGTTCATCGCGTGGTTAAACCGCATACTGTTGACTAATGACGTGGCACAATCCTGAGCATCCAAACTGTTTTTAATCCAATGGCTATGATTTACTCCATGTATCTATAAAAAATGAGTTTTCCCCCCTAATTGGATAGCTCTGAATCCATTTGTGGACTCCATTTTCTATAATTCCTTTTCCATCTTGTATTTTCTACGTATTTTAATAAATTTCCATTTTGCCCATAGTTCAATTATGAGTGACTAATTTTCTTTCAAGCTTCGGTTGAAGGTGAAGCTTCAACTGTATCATGGGCTTTATTTGGTAAATTTATTTTCTCTTCCCCTCTAATTTTTGTAGATATTTTGACTTCTTGTCGACAAATAATACTAATCTTATTTAGTACCGCCTTGGTTTCACCGGCCCCCTAGTACAAGGTTATTATTGTTTGGCACGATAAGCCTTTAGCACCATATTGATTAGAGTGTGGTTCATGAGGTGTGGATTCCCCCCTCATGATTTAATTAACATAAATAAGGATTATTTAGCCCGTAATGCATGTTGATACGGATCCAGATACCCAAGTACGTTATCTCAATAGATTTATCTTCAATTTATTCTCACCATTTCAATTTCAATTTTAGAATTTATTCTCACCATTTCAATTTCTACACACAATTAAAATCCATCTCCTCGTGGGATCGACACTCATCACCATTACTCTATTCTGCAATAGATTCGTGCGTTTGCGAGTTCAATAAAATTTGCACAATAATCTTTATCATCATTAACACCACAACAGATTACTGAGATTGATAACAAAGCAAAAAATACCATAATCTTGAGTCTTAGGGACTTTGTTATCAAGAAAGTTGCAAAAGAAAAAACAGTTGCTGACTTGTGGGCAAAGCTTGAAAATGTGTATATGGCTAATCCCTAGTCAATAGGCTTTACATCAAGTAAAAGATGTTTACACTTAAAATGGCTGAGGGGTCATCTCTTGATAACCACATAGATGAGTTCAATAAAGTCTGTGATACACTGGAAATCATTAATGAAGGATTGGATGAAGGGAAAACATTGCTTCTAGTGAGTTCTCTTCCACCATCATATTCTAAATCAATTGATGCACTTCTATGAGAGGCAAACTTTGTAACTGGATGAAGTTAAAGCTGCTCTGAATACTAAAGGCTGCAAAAGAAGTCAAGGAATATGAATACTGGTGAAGTGTTGGCTGTTAAGGCTAAATTTGATAAGAATGATGGAAAGAAAAAGAAGCAAGGAAACAATAAACAAAAGCCCAAAAATAATAAGTGTTTTTAGTACAATAAAGAAGGGCACTTCAAGAGATATTGCTCAGAAATCAAGAATAAAAAAAATGAGCAAAATAAGGCTACAACAACTGCTGAGAAAGAAGGGTATGAGTTAGTTAGGGTATGTGTTGCTATAAAACATGTGCCAAAAGGTACCTGGATTCTAGACTCAAGTTGTACATTTTATATGTGTCCCTTTAGGGATTACCTGTGAAACTATCGGAGACTGATGTGGGAAAGATAATAATGGAAAATAATGCAATATGCAGAATTGTTGGGATGGGAAATGTAAATCTTAAGTTGGATGATAGTATAATAAGGGAATTAAAGGAAGTTAGATATGTTCTTGAACTCAAAAGGAACATAATATCCCTAGGAATGCTTGACTAAATAGGGCTTAATATTAAGCTTGAATCTGGTGAGTTGAGAATTTCAAATGGTGATGGGTTGTTATGAAAGGTTATTAAAGAAATGAGGTATGTCTTGGATGGTGAGGCCATAACATGCTTGTCAGGAGTGTCAATTAGCTCAGGTAATGATAATACCTTACTGTAGCACTTAAGATTATGACATATAAGCTTAGAGGGGTTGAAGGAGTTACAGAAGCAAAGGGTTTTGAGAAATGGAAAAATTTCATACTTGGATTTTTGTGAAGACTGTGTCTTAAGCAAAGCAATTAGGAACAATTTCAGCAAGTCATTTCATTCAACCAAGGGCATCCTTGAATATATATATTTAGACCTTTGGGGATCTGCACAAACAATGTCACTAGGTGGAAACAACTATTTTTTGTCCTTTATTGATGAATATTCAAGGAAAGTATGGGTATATGTCTTGAAGCACAAGAACCAGGTATTTAGAAAGTTCAAAGAATAGAAATCTCTAGTTGAAAATCAAACTGGTTTGAGGGTTAAAAAACTTAAGGCCTGACAATGGCCTTGAGTTTTGTAATAAGGAGTTTGATAGTTATTGTGGAAATTATGGCATTGCATGACATAGAACTGTGAGATTGACACCTTAACAAAATAGATTAGCCAAGAGAATGAACAGAACCTTAATGGAAAAGGTAAGGAGTATGCTAGTTCAGTCACAACTTCCAAAGAACTTGTGGGCTGAGACATTATTGACAACATGCTACCTATTTAATCTTAGTCCTTCTGCTGCACTTGAGTTCAAAACTGCATTTCAAATATGGCATGAGAAACCAACAAATTATGACAACCTCAAAGTGTTTGGATGTCCAACATATGCACATGTCAGTTAAAGGAAATTGGCTCCAAGGGCTCTCAAGGGTCAGTTTATTGGATATTCTAAAGGAGTTAAGGAGTTTAAACTATAATGTACAGACCTTAATCCCCTTAAGTGCATAATCAGTAGGGATGTAGTGTTTAATGAAAAAGCTACCTTGCATATGAAGAAACCTTCTGATAAAGATGCACAAAATGATGGAAACAAGACCAAAGTTTACTTTGAGGTGGAGCCCTTCAGTAAAGAGACTTCGAGAGATGAAGATGATACAAATCATAGATTTGATAACCGAGAAGATGATCAGGAAAGGCAGACAAAAGCTTAGCATCGGGATACTAGCTGACCAAAGACAGAGAGAAAAGAAAAATAAGAGCACTATAGAGATATGGATATGTAGACCTGATAGCCTATACCCTGGCAGCATCTCATCAAATTGTTGAGGATGAGCCTAAGTGTTATAAGGGGGCTATCCAAAATTCATATAAAAATGAATGGAAGAAAGCTATGGATGAAGAAATCTCCTTATTACAGAAGAACAATACATATGAGCTTGTGAAGAGGCCTGGAAACAGAAGAATAGTTGGCTGCAAGTGGATCTTTAGAGTTAAAGATGGTTTAACAGCTACTGAACCTAGGAGATTCAAGGCTAGATTAGTAACTAAAGGGCATAATCAAAGGGCATGAGTGGATTTTAAAGTGTATTTTTCACCTGTAGTTAGGCATGCATCAATAAGAGTATTATTGGCTTTAACAGTTGTAAAGGACATGGAGCTTAATCAACTCAATGTCAAGACTGCTTTTCGGCATGGAAGACTATATGAGGAAATTTTAATGACACAGCCTGAAGGGTATGTTGATTCTAAAAAAGCTGACTATGTGTGTTTGTTGAAAGTCAGTGTACGGGTTGAAGCAATCACCCAGGCAATGATATCTTATATTTGATGAGTTTATAGTTACTTATGTTTATTTGAGGTACAGCTTTGATATTTGTGTTTACTATAAAGTAATAAAATTAGATAGCTACATATATATGCTATTATATGTAGATGACATGCTGATAGCTTATAGTGATAGAGAGGAGATTTGGGCCTTGAAGTAGTTGCTCAGTTCAGAATTTGATATGAATGATTTAGGTCCAGCCAAGAAGATATTGGGAATGGAAATTATAAGGAACAAAAGGAAGGGTACCATGATTCTTTCTCAGAGAAAGTATCTAGAAAACGTACTTGAAACCTTTGGGATGTCAAGCTGCAAATCAGTTGTGACCCCTTTAGCATCACACTTTAAGTTGTCAAGTTTACAATGTCTAAGAACAGATGGAGAAAGTGGTCAAATGACAAAAATTTCATGAGAGGTGTTAAGCTTTTTATCATCCTGGCGTATACTCTGGTTGCATGATGTATGCAATGGTCCTTACAAGACTTGACATATCACATGCTTTAAGTGTTATAAGTAGGTTTATGGCTTCACTTAGTAAAGAACACTTAAAGGCTATAAAATGGGTGCTAAGATATTTGAAGAGTACTCGGGGATACGGTCTAGTATTTGGAAGATCAAATGGTAAAAATGCAGGCCTTCGGGGTTTTGTTGATTCAGATTTTGCTGGGGACTTAGACAAAAAAAGATCTTTAACATGTTATTTGTTTATACTTGATGGTTGCTTGGTTAACTGGAAGGTAAGCCTACAACATGTTGTTGCTTTGTCAACAACAGAGGCTAAATATACAGCTGCAATAGAAGTTGTCAAGGAGGCTTTATGGCTAAAAAGTTGTGATAGTTGAATTGGGAATAAAGCAAGAGACTGTTGAAGTTTACTGTGACAGTTCAAGTGCAATTTACTTAAGTAAGAACCCAACACACTAAACACATTGATATTAAATTGCATTTCCTTAGAAATGTGATTTCCAAAGGTGTAATTAGGATGGTGAAGGTCCACACTGACAATAACCCTGCTAACATGCTAACCAAGGTCATCCCTGTAACTATATTCAAGAGCTGCTTGGACATAGCTGGACTGAGTAATTTCTAAAATGCTCAAGTTGGAGGAATCAAGATCAGGGGTGATTTATTCAAGGTGGAGAATTGTTGTGTTGTGAAGCAAATCAAGACAGATGAAACGCCAGATTGATCATGCATTTTGCATCTAATGTTAATTACAATACGACAATTGATGTTGCGTTTTGGTGAGCAATTTCTTGTCTCACTTGAACGACTTCAATAAGTGTTGTTTTGAGTTTAAGTAAAGCACGAGAGAAACACGTGCTTAAAGAAGCCGATCAAGTTTGTTAAGAATTAGTTATAACACATACTCATCACGTGCGTTTCTGGATTCACCTTGGCTTGTTGAAGAAACTGTTATAAACAATTGATTCTGTTACAATAGGAGAGAGTGCTAAGGGAGCTAAAAGGGTAAAAAAGATCCATGAGAAAGCTTCTTGATATACTTTGTAATAAGCTCTGTAAACATGATGTAATCATCTTGAGGAAATCAATAAAGTTGATCTTTGTTTCCTGTGGATGTAAGCTAGTGTACGTTAATTCCTGTGTTCTTGCTAGGGGTGGCAAATATCCAATTATAGATGGATAACATCCATCCAAACACAAATTCATAATTATCCATAATTGATATATTCATATCCATAATTGATATATTCATATCCATATTCGGTATTTAATATTGGATATGGATATGGATTTTATCCATAAAACTATAGAGATCCATGGATATTTTATTTTTATTATATAAAAATAAAAAATAAAATAGGTAAATATAAAAATAAAAAATAAAATAGTTAAAATTTTAATATTAAATTTGGTTATTAAATTATTTATATTAATATATATATATATATATATAATAAAATAAAATGACGGATCGGTGGTCGGTGGCGGCGGTCCGGCAACTTTTCGGTGAATTCCGGCGACCTTCCGGCGAAGCCGACGGTGGTCCAGTGAACTTCCGACGAGATCCGGCGGTGGTCTGGCGAACTTCCGACGATAGGCCGATGGTGGTCCGGCGACTTTCCGGTGGAAGTCTATTTATAATATTAAATTAATAAAATAAAATAATAATTATTAATAGTATTAAATAAGTTAAAAAATTAAAGGATAATTTTGAAAATTTTAGTTTTTAATATAAGAGGAATTTAAATTTTTCACTAGTTAATATAATATTTTTACAATTGTTTGTTTATTATATTTTTTATTTTTAATTTTATAAAATTAAAATTTTTTAAACTTGTGTTGGGTTAAACGGATATCCATTGGATAAAAATAATTATCCATATCTATTCATATCCATCTGGATATAATTTTAAAATATCCATTTTAAAATTTAAAAATTTTTGGATGGATATTATCCAATCCAATTTGATGGATATTGTAGATATCCATTATAAAGTGATTCAGTTATCATTCTTAGTTCTTGGTTTTCTTTTCAATTCATAGTTGATTGTTTGTTTTGAGATCTTAGGAGGTAATTGGAGTTGAATTCTAGAAATCTGTCACTCCAAACTCTACACTTCCTGAACGACTCCTCTCTATTCATTTAGTTTGCAGCCAAGCAATTGAAATCCCATCAATTTATATTTTTTCTTTTTTAGAAATGCAGATTTTTGAGTAATAGTTAAATAATTTGGTGGAAATTACAAATTTGTCATGATTGAGAAAAAACTGAAAGCTTTGTTCTTCCTAAACTTCCTCACTCTCTTTGTTTAGCTTGCAGCCAAGTGAAAAACATATAGGTTGAAAGAATTTTAATTGTAAAAGGTGTTTGATTATAAACGAGTAATAAAAGGATAAGATTTAAAATAAATTATTTTATAGGGTTTATTTTAATTTAGAAGAAATTTATAAGTGATACACTCAACTTCTATATCGCTTAAAATGTGTTTTATGATTAATATTTGGGATTTGAGGTTAAAATTATAATTACAACAATAAAAATAATAAATGGGGTGTTATTACCCAAAAAAAAAAGTGAGGTGGAATTATTATCAGTTTATCAACCTTATTTTGGAGAAAAAAATTCAAGTAGCAACGTTCATCGCCTCTGAACCTGGCACCTCTCTTCTCCTGCTCTCTGTAGGCATCCATCCTCTTCTGTATTGCCATAGCCGATCTGAGTTAACCTCTCCGCTGGCGCCGTCAGAATTAATTGGTCTCTCCGGTGGTGACACGGATATCGGCTATAAATTTAGCGGACCTGCAGAGAAAGAGTTTTAAACTTGCAAGAAGTAGCAACTACCGGGCAAGCATTCCTCTCATTCACTCGCCTCGAGGCAGTTAACTTATATGAATACGGCAGCAAACAGCGGAGCCATGAAACTGCAGCCGCACAAGGCTTACAGGACTCGCCAATCGTGCTCTTCGGCAAAAAGAAACCCAAATCTGAATTTAAATAAACAATATTATTCCTTTGCTTTTGCTGATTTTAATTATCATTTATTGTTATTATCGTCTAACAGGCATTTGGTTTTACTTAATCTGTGAAAGCCAAGCGATCACAGATGCAAGCGACAGAGAAAGAGCAACGTCGGCTTCACATTCCGACTATAGACTGCTCTTATGGTGAACCACCACCACATGTGGTTGTAGTTCAGGAACCCCCCAGGTTTTGCATTATTAATTTTGTTTAAAAAAAATAAATTTAATTTATTATGCCTTAATTCAGTAATAAATTTTGAAATTTTTAGATGGTGATTTTAATTTATGAAATGGTGGTGGCAGATTGGCTAGTCTTTGTTAATAAAGGGTCTTATTAAGCATTACACTAAGCACAAAGTACCTGAGGTTCGAGGACCTGTTACTGTTGTATCAGGTTAGGTTTGATCTAGTTTATGTAATTTCCTTGTTAGATTTGAAATACAATGGAATTCATTCAGTGGGATTTGATGAAATAAGTTAGGTAAGAAAAGGCAGCTACAATTTGTGGATTGCCTGAATGATATCAATGGCATGATTGATTGTGCAAAGATTGCTGACTTGGCACCGCTTCTCATTGATGCAAGTCACAGTTTTGAAATGTTGAGATGTCATTTTAAACAGTTCTATTTGGTTTGGACTTCATGCATTGTGTGTCGATGGAGCTGCCGCTGCTCCTTTTTCCTTTTGCGATCTCCATAAAATTGTTTTATGTTATTGGTTTTGTATGATTTTCTGTTTTCCTGTGTCTGAGGAGTTAAGCATATATTTAATAACAATGCAGTTAAAACAATTTTGAATTTTGGTAACTGGGTTTTGTTTCTTACAGGAAACTTTTGAGTTCCTTAATTTAATGCAAAATCATGGATTGCCAAAGTTTATGGGAGTTCTTACTCACCTTGATAAGTTCAAGTATAAGAAGAAACTAAGAAAAATGAAGCAGCATCTCAAGCATCGCTTCTAGACAGAAACATACTATGGAGCAAAACTATTTAAGTAAGTATTATATACAGTATGTTGTGTTATGGACATCTCACCCAATATTGTAGTTAAATTAGTAGTTTCAAATCATAGAATTTTTTTGAGGTTAATTTTTTCTTTTTTCTTTCTCCAATTCATTAGGTGCACAAAAACAGATATTTGCAATCTTACAAAGTTTATTTCTGTTAAGAAGTTTCCTTCTTTGCACTGGAGAAATTGTTGTCCTTATGTTGTGGTTGATCGTTTCGAAGATGTTACTCCTCCTGAAAGAGTGCATATGAATAATAAATGTGACAGAAACATCACAATTTATGGTTATCTACGAGGTTGCAATCTGAAAAAGGGAACTAAGGTTATGCATTGTAAAGCACTTAACCTCACAATTGCCATTGGAAATTTTTTCTTTTGAGAATATGCTTAAGGGTTTATTTTATTTTATTTTTTTCCTTTTTATACAATTAAAGGTGAGAAGCAGGTTCATTTCTCAACATAAGGTTATTGTTGCATATGGTGTTTCTGAAAATTTAATGAGTTTTGGACATATGTTACTTAAGCTTAGGTGGTTTTAGGACCTACTTTTCATCTATATGGCCATTAGGCAAGGACTTGTTTATCATTCTGGTGAAAATTGTATGTAAGTTGTGAAGAACTTGATTAAGCATAACTTAGAGAGGTCTTATTTCATAATAAGCAAATCTCAACATCGTTGGCTTCACGGATGCAGGTTTTATATGTAAAATGTAAAATTCAGCTTTGGAAAAGGTGATCAATTAGCAATTTGTAAAATTTTTTTCCCCTTGGTTATGCTTAAGTTACATGGAGCTTTGTGCATTTGGCTTAGCAATGCCTGATATGGACGTACATTGAAGCTGAAACTATAAGAAACATTAGGACAAAAGCTGACTAATGAGAATTTTCTTGTTTCTATAACAGAGTAGCAATTTACATGGCAGGTTAGTTAGCATGACAGCCTTGAAGGTCATTTGAGGCTTATGGATTAAGATTGTTAACCTTCTATTAAATGTTCATCTATCTTGCCTTTATCCAATCAATTAAACATTTATAATCAAATGTTCTTTCTTTGAAACAGGTGCACATTGCTGGTGTTGGTGACTACAGTTTAGCTGGGGTACAGGGTTAGCTGATCCATGTCCTTTACCTTCTGCTGCCAAAAAGAAGGGACTACGTGATAAGGAAAAACTTTTTTATGCACCCATGTCTGGCCTTGGGGATCTCCTTTATGACAGGGACGCTGTCTATATAAACATCAATGACCACTTTGTTCAATTTTCTATTATGTATGATGAAAATGGAAAATTAAAGTGTAGAGATTTACTATTTTGTTTCTTTGTTTTTTTTTGGGTTGATACATAAAAACCTTTAATATCTTTTGTGGATCTTGTTTTCAATAATATAAAATGGAAATAGCTCTTGTATTCTTGATGATATATTCTTTTGACTTATACAACCTGACAGGATAAAGAGGCAAATATCTTGTCATCTTCGCTGTTACCAGGAAAGGCTCAAGATGCTGGTGAGATGTTGGTAAAATTGTTTCAAAATACCAAATATTCAATTGATGAGAAGTTTTAAAAGAGCTTCATTTCTGTTTTCGGCCGGAAGCCTAATATCTCATCAGATGCTACCAACAATGCAAAGATATGGATGATGATACAGATTATACTCATGACAAGCAGTATTAAACTGAGGAAGTGCTGTGGAAATGGAAGATTCAAAATCCTCAGATGAAGATGTAGATATTTAAAAGGGTGAAATATTAAAAAGTGTTAGCGATTCTGATGAAGATAACTTTGCGGAACATGTTGAATTTAATGAGGGACAGCATCATAGAAGAGCTATCTTTGGATATGGTGTAGATTCTGGTGGTCAGAAGGTACTTAATTGTGACTGGTATTATCTCCATTTTTCACGAACCAATGTGTTAATTCTTAACAGGAAAGGGGTGGCGGAGTGTCAAGAAACCATATTTCAGTTTTTGTCTTTTTATAGATGCTGCTCTATGTCTCCTTGTTTTGTTGAATCTGGTATATATTGAACTCGATGCACGTATTCTTTGAGGCCATGTCAACACCTCACACTTGTCAAAACTATGCGATTGTGCATATCCTAGATTTGAATGTTTTGATAATGTAGCCATACAGGATTTTCTAAAAGTTATGTAACTTTTATAATAAAACCATTTCATCTTTTATTTGTTGCTTTGTAAACTTCCATTGCCCCTTGGTCTTGATGCTATGTGTTGTACATGTCACTTCATAATTTAAGTGGCTTTTCTTTTGTGGGGCAAGCTTTAGAAATTGGGCTTTTACTAGTCATCACCTTTATTATGCTTTTTTATTTTCTCAAATATGTTTCTTTCGCAACTCAGTTGACATGTAGTATCTAGCTGCACCTTTTATTTACAATAATAATGTTCCGCATTTTTGCTTCATTGCAGGATTCATATGAAGAGGGTGAGGATGGTGACAGTGATGAGGGCGAAGATGATGACAACGACACTGTTGATAATCAATTATCTTCTGGTACAGAGGAAAGAGAGAATAATGGTATTTCTTTCATACTTACTATTATTGTGATGCAATATTCAGTACTGGACTTAAAGGAGAATACGTCCCCTCTTTTATTTGTAACTATAGTTTATATATAGCTGACATGAGCCAAGTTAAGATGAGTAGAGTGGTGTTTTCAATCATGAAATGCAATACGATGTTTCCATTGAATAATTGTCTCTACAAATGCTAAATAGTTTAAATGGATATTCTCTGTTTTGATTTTTCTGTGGAATTTTCTTGTCAGTTTCTGAACAGTCTTAATTGTTGCGCTATATGAAGATGACATGGAAAATAAATTAATGTTGACTAAGTCCTCCTTGAGACGATGCACGAATCTCATTCAGCTTGTATACCGGAAATCAGCATCAACATCAGAAACTTTGTCCAAAGAAGTGCACGATAGTAGCAAGGGTGAAGAAAGAGATGATGATGAATTTTTTAAGCCGAAGGTCAAAGGAAATAAGGTCTGTCTTGGTATTATTTGTACGGTTATTTACTTGATTTTTTTTTTCTTAATTTGAGGTCTTGCTCAACAAGTAGTACTTTAGATGTGTTGATATACAAGCTTGATGTTAACTGAATGTAGTTTGTATTTGCATAGTCTCTAATTCCTGTTCATTTATTGCAGAAGTTGAGAGAATGATTGGATAGTGGGATTGTCAATACTGATGAGTGTTCCAAATTTTAAAGTTACGGAGATCTTAAAATCTGGAAACAGGAAGAAGCATATGAAAGCATCTGAGACCGTTTTGTTATGGGTGATTGGTCCAAAGCTGCTCAGACAAATCAAGTTTCAAAGGGTAAATCTGAAGATGATGACAGTGATGATGCTGTCTATGGTGATTATGAAGATTTAGAAACATGTGAGAAGCATGAAGGGCAATGTGAGGATAATTCTGGCAGTGAAGGAATTGAGAATGAAGATGAATCAGCAGTTGAGGAGTGGAGATTGAAAAAGCTCACACTACGTGCAAAATTCGATGCACAATATCCTTTTTCTTTTGACTAATACGATGTTTATTATATTTATTATGCATGGATCTTGTACCACTGCCTGATCCATCTCCATTGATGATTTTTTTTGTCCATGAATTTGGGTGTGGCTGTAGTGGGATGATGCATCCCTCATCTGTTGATAATTTTGCTAAAAGACATTAGTGAAGTTTGGTTGTTGTAAGTTGTATTAGAGAAACTATATTTTGGTTTTAGTAGAATCTGCTTTGATGGCCTTTGACTTTGATTTACATATGATGCATCTGAATCTCCTGAGCAGGAAATGCATGAAAAAGATGTCGCAAAGTTTCATTGTCCAGCCTAACGAAATTGGACTGGTTGACAAGGTAGACTTTGTTTGCATCATAATGTGTTCTGCATGCTGCTGTTATGTTTTGAGTGCTAACTGGTGTTTGGTTCTTCCTGATGAAGGAGAAGATTGAATTTCGCAAAACAAATGAATATAGCTGAGCTCAATGATCTCGACGAGGTCACTCGAATAGAGGGTTTTCAAACAGGAACATATCTTGGAATGGAGATACATGATGTTCCTTTTGAGATGGTTGAATATTTTGATCCTTGCCATCCTGTTTTGGTTGGAGGAATTGGTCTTGGCAAGCAAAATGTTGGATACATGCAGGTATGAATACTGAAATAACCTTAAAGGTGCTGTGGTGATATATGTTTTCTACTTCTCCCTTAATTTGGGCTGTCTTCTCTTTCTATCCTTTTCAAATACATCTCAAAACTTTGTGGATGTTTGTTGGATAAAACATATTGGTAATTATGGGCTGCTTAACTCAAAAGACAGATTCAGTCATCCTGGAAAAGAGAACTTGCTCATGAATTATTTGATAAAAACTCCTTTATTATTAAGTCAAGTTTGATGCCTGAAACCATATGTGTGTATTATGGGACAAAGTTTGTTTTTAACTTCTTGTGGGTTTTTTTCATTGTATAATTTCAGAATATATTTTCCTTTCATTCTTAGTGATTTGTAGGTGTTATATTTTCATTTTTGTCATTGTAATGAGTGGACTGGTGCTGCACACTGTATTTTTTTCCTTGGTTCTTCCCTAATCAATAAGATTAATTAATCCTTATTTTTTATTTTGAAAATGATGGCCTACAAGTTCACAGCTAAAGTCATTGCATTAAATTCGGTAGAACTTCGGGATATATTCTTTTATTTTAATTTTTCTATGTAATATATTTTTCTTGTTTCATCTCAAGGCTACAAGATTTTTCATGGCTTTGCTTCCAGGCTAGGTTAAAGTGACCCAGATGGTGGCACAAGAAGGTACTCAAGATTAGAGATCCCATTATTGTTTCTATTGGATGGAGGCGTATCCAAACCGTCCCTGTTTATGCCATAGAGGACCGTAATGGGCGGCATCGCAAGCTGAAGTACACTCCAGAACACATGCATAGCCTTGCCATGTTCTGGGGTCCTCTTGCCCCGCCTCAGATGCATAGTTGCTGTCCAAAATTTATCCAACAATCAGGTCAGCATTCTCTATTTGCTACAACCAGTCTATATTTCAAAGGGATGATTTTTGTGCATTTCATGGGAAGAGTATGTTTCACCTCACATCTTTTTATTAGTTATCTCTAATAATTAGCATTATTAGTTATCTCTATAACTTGTGATAATATAGTGATAGACTATTTTTATTTTTATCTTTTTATTTTCTTCAAATTAACATTATTTATTTTCATAACTTTTCTTAATATTTTTCAGATAAAAACATCATAAACTACAATAAAATTGATTAACATATAGTAATTTAGAATAGTAAGAGATTGTATTTAATTGACTATGATTTATATTATGATAATATATTATATTATTTATATTCTTTGAGATGTTTATTATTTGTTTCACATTTATAACTTATAAGGTCATAAATATAAAATACTAGTTTTTTGATTTTTTAACTTAAAAAATAACTTAATTCAGTAAAAAAAAACATATTATTCATATTCAAAAATTCAGTTATATTGAAAATTCAAACTAATTTAGATCTATTTAAATTTTAGAAAAAAAATTGCAACCTAAGAATATAATAAACTCTCATACGAATAAAGTTCTTCATTAATTCTTGAATTTTGAGATAATCCAATAATTCTCCATCTTGATACCTTTCCAGATATGGAATGAAAGATGTGCCTATTCTTTCAAAAAGGGAAAAAGAGAAAGACGTGCATATCTTCTCTTTTATTTGGCCATATCTAAGGTGCCACTTGAGCACCCTACCCCTCCATTTGTCCTCTAGCAAATGCATCGTTGGATGAAAATCAAGCTCAACCTACTGTTGTCCTAAACACATGTCACACATAAAATAGATTGGTGATAGGGGTAATGAAAAAGTAATAATTTTGTAGCAACAATGTAATTATAGGTAACAATTCTATTATTGTTCTACTGTACCAATAATAATGTGAGGTGGAACAGCATCATGCATGAATCAAGGCACTATTGAAGCATGCCAAAACGCAAAGAAACGTGTAGCACAAGAAAGTTGTAGGATTGAAAAAATAGGCCACGCACCTGTACCGTCCCCAATACAAAGCATTTTATTTCCAAACAATTTTGTAATTAATGAAATTCTCATTACTTGTTTTCTAAATGTTTTTCATTGTTGTGAACATAAAAATTATTTTCTTGTTGCTATTAATAACAATATTGCTACAATTTCTTTTTTTGCTAATCCCCCATACAAATTGCTATTAATGTCAAGTTCATTGTTTCTCAAAAATCATTTGATTTATGGATGATGTTGTTGCACCTCACATTATTATTGATACAGTAGACCAATGACAAACTTGTTACCTATGACTACATTGTTGCTACAAAAGTAGTTACCTTTTCACTACCCTTATCACCAATCTATTCTAAATGTCACGTGTGCTTATTACTACCGTAGACTGAGCATGATTTTCATCCAACGGTGCATTTGCTAGAAGACAAATGGAGGGATTTGGTTGCCAAGTGGCACCTAGATGTGGCCAAAGCCCAAAGAAAAGAGAAGATATGTAGAGATATGCACGTCTTTCCATCTTTTGCTTTTTGAAAGGATAGACACATCTTTCTTTTTATATCTTGGGAGGAATAATTTTGGTAGCAGGATTAAGAACTATTAGGTTATCTTAAAATTTAGGAATTAATGGAAAACGTTATTCATATGAGAGTTTAAATAGTCTTACATCATGTAATGCAATTACATATCTAAGTTTTAGACAAGTGTAAAACTGTTGATATAAATAGATTCATATCCTTTAAAAATTATTTATTTATTCATTTTATTGAATTAATAAAATTTTTATTTTCCTTTGGAAAAAAAAAAGACAATGGACAGATGAACCAATAATTGAGCTGCCTATTTGGGCGTGCAGGAATTAAGGCTGCCTAATACTACCCCGTTAAGTAAGCCATACAAAATCTAAATGGCAACACATGGACCGACATATCATTGTCTTATCTCTATATACATCATTAAAGTACCGAGTCTTCCTTTCCAAAATGAAAAAGCACCTAGTCTAGTCCAGCACATGATGATTTTTATGTAATTAGTAATTACTTATGCAGTAATGATAGAGTTACAATCACCTTGTATAATTACATACAAATTAGCATAACATGATGATCTTCATGCCATTTTGATTTATACACACTAATTTGTGCAAAATTGTTTGTGGCTATATATCATCATTGTTATTTATCTCATCATTAAAGTACATAGACAAAGAACATGTGTCAAACAAAATTTTCATATTTTATGTAATTATTTATCTCATAATATTCTACAATTTTTATCTGATATTTCATGAGTGTCCACCCGATGATAATTGGGTATGTGAAGCATCGCTGGTAACTGAAAATACTACAATACATATTGTTATTTTTAAACTACAATTTTTATTGAATATAACATTAGGAGCAACCAGGCAAGACATGCATGTCTCTTATACAATTAATAGGGCCTCAATAATGAACCCATTATTTTCCCCTAAAAGCAAGTTATACTTTAGAGGTGTTGACGCAATTGACTTGCTGACCTCAGGTGACTCTTAACTCATTTGCTCTCTCTAGTTCGTTAGTTGCTATAAATTTGGCTTTCAATGTGTTTCTTTGTATATCTTCCTTTGATGTTTATTTCTATCTAATCTTTCAATTCTTGTTGTATCATCTTTAATTGTTCTCTACTGTGCATTTCCCAATGGTGTTTCCTATTACCTGTTTTAAATTCTTCTCAGTCATGTTCTCGATGCTATTCTATGTTTTGGATTTTCCACACACTGCTTATTCCAATTCTATGAAGGAAGCTCATATACTTCTAAATGGAAAACTAGCCTTCAAAATCATAATGGTTCTCTCTTGCCTTCGTGGACTCTTAATAATACAACCAAAATAAGCCAGTGTGCTTGGTTTGGAATTCATTGCAACCATGCCGAAAGAGTCAATAGTATGGACCTCACAAGTGCAGGCTTAAAAGGTACACTTCGTGATTTCTCATTATCATCGTTTCCTCTTCTTGCGTTTCTTTATCTTAGCTTAAATTAATTCTTCAAAATCATTCCGGCACAATTTGGCAACCTTTCAGTGCTCCAGCTCATTGATTTATCTGTTAATCAGTTTTCTAGAAAAATGCCGCCAAAAATTGGCCACTGACTCATTTGAAGGTATTTTACTTGTTTATGAATCGGCTAAGTGGCTCAATTTCACATGAAGTAGGCAGATTAAGCTTTTCCAATGAACTTTCTTTGTGCTCTAACTTTTTGGAAGGTTCAAACCCTCTTCTTTGTGTAACTCAACAAATTTGGCGACCTTGTATGATATCAATGCCCTTTCTGGTTCAACTCTAAATGAAATAGGAAACTTAAAATCCTTTTCCAATCTAAAAATGTCCAATTATACATTCAGTGGCTCAATCCTTCTTTCTTTAGGTAACTTGGCCAACTTGGCTATTGTATCTTGATATCAATGCACTTTCACTTTCCTCATTTCTCACGCAGGCTTCACTTTCACTTTCCTCATTTCTCACGCATGCTTCACTTTCTCTTTCCTCTTCCTCAGCTTTCACTTTCCTCTCTCACGCAAATCACGGCCTCCCTCTCCAGTCCGAGCAACTATTCACGGCCTCCTCCCTCTCCAGCCAGCAAGCAGTATTCTTGTTAATTTCGTATTAGAAATACAAATACCATTTATATATTAGAAGGGCACAGTTGTCTGTTTCCAATCACGTGATGCAGTTGACACAAAAAATAAGAAATTTTGTTAATAAAGAAGTAATGTAAGATTTATTCTGTTAATTAACGATGCTTTTTTGTTATAGATACGTATTGTTGATTCCACGCGTCTTGAAAAATAAATTCATGAAAAGACCGAATAACAAACGGATTTACTTTCAACCAAGCATTCCTAAATTATCGTAATAACAACACGGCAAACAACATTAGAAGAGCACGGTAAGTTTTTTTCGTCTCTAAATTCTTTCATCGTATTTTCTATTCATGTTCCGTATTTCATACATGCGACGACTGTCAAGAGGAAACGGGTCCATTCATCATGACAGTAGGAGCAAGTTAGTAACATGAACTATGAGAATGCTATAATCACTTCTAGGAGGCGAAACACCTAACACATAATTAGTCTGGTTGGTATTGAGATTCTAAATTTGAAATAGGAAAATTTAAACACCCATTGATACATTATGTTGAGTTAATACTATGAAATTTCACATAACAAAAACATGAAACTGAGCAACACGAAAGTAGTATACACCAGTGTTCCTAGGCAATAATTAATATTCCCATGGCAGTAGATGTTCCATATACTGCAGTGTCTTCAACTTTTGTCGGTTTTAGTTCAGTTGTATAGATCATCAGCAGCAGCAGCGGCAGTGGCAGAAGAGAATGGATCTGTAGCCCCAGCGACGGCACTCTCGGTTGCTGGCTGGAGAGAGAAGCCGTGAGCGGTTGCTGGTGATTTGCGTGAGATAGGAGCATGAGGGAGAGAGGAAAGTGAGGGCTGGAGATAAGATGAAAAGATTTACCTCTGCAAGAATGATAAAGCACTCATTCTTTATTTTTTTAATTATTTTAATGTTTTAACGAGCGAGAAGAGCGAGAAGCGAAACGACAGCAACTGCTGCCGTTTCTCTCATCATTCTCTCGTTCCTCTTGCTCCCTAGCATTTTCCATTACGAATATAGGGTCCAAGCAAGTCGTTTGCATTTGTGGAGGAATTAGGACCAAATTGATTTGTTCACAACCGAAGATCAGTTGATCATTTTGCCCAATGTATCAAAATGAATCTAAAGAATCGAAAGAAACTAGCTAAGGGCCCTTTTGGATTGTTTTTGGGAGGGTCAAACATGATTTTAAAAAGTTAAAAGTTAATTTTGGTATTTTGGTAGATTTTTTTAAAAATCACTTTTGACAAAATCATTTGATCCTTTAGTAGACTTTGAAAAGCGGAGTAGTTTTTTAAAATCTGATTTAGAAAATCATTTTTATACTTGGTAAAATTTTATATATATCCTCATAGATTATAAAAATCTAAAATTATCCTTATTAATTAGGAGATAACATCATTAACTTTAAGGAGATTATTATTATTTTTACCAATTATATTGAGATAAAAATAAAAAATAAAATTAGTAATATAAAAAATTTATTTTATTTATCGATTAGTGTATGTATACAATTAAAAAAATATTATATATATATATATATAAATTTTATTAATGTTATGTTCAATTCAGTCATTTATATTCTTATAATAATTTAATAATAGAATTGATTAAACACATACGATTATTTTTAAAACTCATAATATTTTTAAAAATAAATTATATTAAGTATTTAATTAATTACTTTTCCAGGTGATTATTTTTACAACACAATTAACATTAATTATTTTAAAAATGATAGAATTACCAAACTTGCGTAAGACAATTAGAACAAAAGGCAAGCACAAAGCATGCAGTTAACACAAATCAGTCAACTTCAAGAGTATAATGCTCTTTGATTATTTAGAGAAAATAACTTGGGATTTCAAGCTTTAAAAATGAGAGCCATTATTCCTTGGTTAACTAATCAGCCTCGATGCCTTACGCACAGCTTTGGTTAAACATAGTCAAAGTTGGTTGAGCTAAATTTACTTGATAAACCAACTCAGCATATGGGCCCCACTTAGTGCCACATCAGCAAAAGCGATTACAAACTTTAGCGCCAAAAGACAAACGCATTTGCATATCTAATGAACAGTGGACGTAAAGTTGTATATATCTGTCAAATATTTGATACCCTTTGCGGTTTGCAAGTACTCTGTATTTTCAGAGGAAGCAGCTGAAAATATGGAGACAAAAAGGAGATTAGCTAATAATGTGATTAACAATCTGTCTCGCTTATGAATTTTGTGAAATCGATATAGAAAATATAATTTTTTTTAATAATAAAATTTACAATTAGACAACTATTAATATTTACAATTAAATAATTATTGAAACTATTTTACATTAAATATATGAAGCATTATCCAAATTTTTTTATCTTTAATATATTCGTGGAATATCCACTTCACTCATATTTCTTAAGGAAAAAGACTATATCTAATCAATTATTTCTTTTTGAAAGAGAAAATTTAAGTCTTTGTACTTATAATTATTGAGACTAAAGGCCCGCAACAATATTATGTTGCTTGCTTGATGCTTAGTGATCCCACGCATAGGGAAAATGGCTAAAATCCCTCCAAGTGCTTGTCAAAATTAATTATTTCCTCCTCAAGTTTCGAAACTCATCAAAATTCTCCAGCCAATAATGTAAACTCTCAACCTCCCCCCCCCCCCCCTCCTTTTTTCAATCAATTGCTACCTCCTCCCATAGAGAGGCTTTTCTTTTTCTATTTTAGCCGAAGAAGTATTTTAGTGATTGATAATAAAACTGAGACCTAATAAGAGTTAACACGCATAATCTTTTAACGGAAAGAAATTTTGATGAGCTTTGATTTTGAACATGTACGGAAAATTATTAATTTAATAAAGCTTTGATCATTTTCCCAACTGTTACTTGAGATTCAAGACACAGCTAACAAAGTACGGAAACTCGTCAAGCCACTCTTGTTACTTTAGCTGTATTTCTCTTCTCTCTTTTAATTAATTCTATAATTAAGGGCTGCTTGTTAACTTACTGCGTATGTACAGACATCTGTTAGTCAGGCTTGTAAAATGATCGAATACAACAAGAATTGTCTTTAATTTCATAATGAATTTTTTTTTCATACAAATACTCTTTTTCTGTAGTATACATGATAACATGGATAAACAAAGCATAATCTAGAATTGCCTAGAAAATTTTAATTGAAATAAACAATACTGGTATCTATGTGGTAAATGGATTTAAACTAACACACCATATTAATAAATTAATCAATTGAACATTTGAACTAGAATGTGCATACAGCACAACCCAATTCCACTGGACTCTACATTAAACATATCGTGATTCGTGATGATTAGCGTGACACTAACATTTAATTAATTAATTTATTAATGACTTGAGGGTTCTAATGAGTTTTGAAATCTGAAGCGAATAATGACGCTATTCGAACGACACAACTTTGTTCATTTTTTTCCAAAATTATATACTTCTATATTTAAAAGGATCCAACAAGTAAGTGGATCAACTTGCATGGGGCCGATCTAACTTAACCAAGATCCTTGGTTCAAGAGAATGCAGTTGTATTAAATACTTGTTGAGAGAGTTTTGCCGCCGTAGTGGTCCTGTCCGAGTCGCATCTAGATTAGTCAGGGCTCAATGTGGTCTCCGGATACCAGATGGTTTAATACACCGAAAAAATACATATGAAAGAATTAGGATCCTCTCTGATACATTCTCCTAAGTTTTTAAAGATTTTGTGTTATGTACCTTTTAGTGATGATATATGAGTATGATTTAATTTATTTATCTTTTTATTTATTAATCATCAATCGTGACTTGATTTTTTTTAGTACAAAATTAGATCATGAGCGAATTCTGATCATAAAGTAAAAATTGTGTCAAAGATCTTATCTCATGTGCTTTTTTAATAATAGTGTATAATTTAACTTCTTTATCTTTATATTTATTAGTCATCAATCATCACTTGAATTTTTTCTTAGTATAAGATTAGATGATGCGAGAATCTTTATCCTGACATAAAATTTTTTAAAATACATAATTAGGTTAGACACGGTAACTAATTATATCTTAGTGCTAAATTGTAGGTAATGATATTTGACTCCTCAATTTATCTCATCAACTACCAGTTTCAATTAACCAATTTATTTTAGAATTACCCTTATTAAAAATAATTGTTGTTATTCACTTTGACATTTTTTTTCATATATCCTCTCTTAAGTATCACAATCACCCTCACTGCCTCTCTTCATCACCATCACCACCAACACTACCTATTGTCATCAACATCAATCTATCACCACAACACATCATGAGTTTTGTTGTAGGCTTTTGTAAAATTTTGTGAATAAGTTATGGGTTTTGTTATTGTTGATTCTATTGATTTTGATTTTATTTGATGATACAAGATTTGGACAAACTCAAATTTTGGATTTATTTTATGAGTTAATATTTAATTCAGATTTTCAATTATTTTAAGGAAATGATAGAGATGTGAGAGAAAAATAAAATAAAAAATTTATGTTTAATTATTAAGGATACTTTTGAAAAGAAATAGAATTAACGAAAAAAAGAGGCTAGTCATAATTTGGTTTGGAAAATTTGCTGGTGGCTATGGTAGGTATAGACCTATTGAGATTAAAGATCAGTTGGTGCGTTTGGCAGGGATGGGGATTGAAAATTTGTTGGTGCAATCAATCATTACATTTCCATTAGTTCTTAATCAATCCTCTTCCCAACTATATTATATTATTATTTACTAATAAATTTTTACTGATTGCCATGTCCTTGCAAGGTTTTTTTGCTTTGAAACTGATAGATAATGGTTTCTTTGTTAATACAATAATATATCATATATAATATTATATAACTAAAAGGAAACAGAGGAAGATCGCAAGGAAAAAAAAACTTAGTTTTTTAATTATTATCTTGTTTTTGTTAAATTTCTTGTCTTTATTTATGTATGGCTAATTCATGTTTATAGAATCAAAATGACAAATAAATTTTAATTTTTTTAACAAAATTTAAAACTCTTCAAAATTATCTAAATAATTTTAATATTGAACTGAGGCACTATCACAAATGCAAACCAGTTATGAACTAATGTCCAATTTTACGTCCCATTAATTATCGACTAACATGAATTCACCGGCAAGATCTTAAAAATGAAAAAAATAAAGAAAATATGAAAGGAGAAATAATGGAAGAACTAAATGCGCAGAAAAGAATTTATTGGACAGAAAAAGTTGAAATATGGAAAACTGGGCTGTTAAAAGGAAAAGCTTAATAGTCATTATAATATTTTGAAAACTCAATTTTAGCCACTCATACTTACTTTGGCCGGATGTTATTAGATTCTTAAATGCCAATGATACACAAAAAGAGAGAAAATAAGAAGAGGATACAAAATCTGTACATGTGATGCATTGCTAGAAATTAAAAATATAAAATTCTCATTAAAAAAATTTAAAATTTTTATCTTTAAAATACAATTTATAAGGAGTAATATTCTAGGATATAACGATCTAAATTAATAAGGCCTCAATTGACGGATGATTAACCAACAAATAAATGAACCTATTATCTTTCCCTAGCAGCAAGTCCACTTTAAAGGTGTTAAGACGCATTGACTTGTTGACGTCGCGTTGATTCTAAATTTCTAACTCGTTTGCTCTTGTGTGTAGTTACTATAAATTTGGCTTTCCGTCTGTTTCTTTGTACATCATTCTTAGATGTTTATTTCTACCTGCCTTGTCCAGCTAATCCTTAATAATTCTTGTTGTTCTCATCTTTACTTGTTCTGCTGTTTCTACGATTATCAGGTCTCAGCTGATTTCCATTACGGAATGGTGTCACCAAAGTTGAAAAATAATTTAGTAATTTTCTCACTCGTTTTTCTGATTTTATTTCCTATTTTAGATTTTCCACTCATTGTTTCTTGTGATTCTAAGGAAGAAGCCCATGCCCTTCTCAAATGGAAAACCAGCCTTCAAAATCAAAATGGTTCTCTTCTGCCTTCATGGACTCTTAATAATCCCACCAAAATAAGCCCCTGTACTTGGTTTGGGATTCATTGCAACCACGCGGGAAGAGTCAATAGTATTAACCTTACAAGTGCAGGTTTAAAAGGTACGCTTCATGATTTTTCGTTCTCATCGTTTCCTCATCTTGGGTACCTTGATCTTAGGATCAATCAATTCTTTGGTATCATCCCTCCTCAAATTGGTAACCTTTCTATGCTCAAGTTCCTTGGTTTATCCTTTAATCAGTTTTCTGGAAGTATACCACCAGAAATTGGCTACCTAACTCCTCTTAAGTGGCTTTCCTTTTCCAAGAATCAACTAAGTGGCTTTATTCCTCACGAAATAGGTAGATTAAGTTCTCTTAATGGACTTAATTTATACTCAAACTTTTTGAAAGGCTCAATCCCTCCCTCTTTGGGTAACTTGACCAGCTTGATCTACATTGGTATTAGTAACAATTTACTTTCTGGTTCAATTCCAAATGAAGTAGGAAACTTAAAATCTCTTTCTGATCTACGATTGGACAACAATACACTCAGTGACTCCATCCCTCTTTCTTTGGGTAATTTGACCAAGTTGGTGACCTTGTATCTAGGTACGAATGCCCTTTCTGGTTCGATTCCGAATGAATTAGGAAACTTGAAATCTCTTTTGGATCTACGATTGGACAACAATACACTCAATGGCTCAATCCCTCTTTCATTGGGTAACTTGACTAAGTTGGTGACCTTGTATCTAGATATAAATGCCCTTTCTAGTTCAATTCCGGTTGAAATAGGAAACTTGAAATCTCTTTCCGATCTACAATTGTCAGAAAATATACTTAATGGCTCAATTCCTCTGGCTTTAGATAATTTAACTAATTTGGTTGTTTTAGATTTGAGCATTAATAAACTTAGTAGCTCAATCCCTCTTTCTTTTGCTAACTTGACTAGCTTGACTGTCTTATATCTTTATGAAAATTCACTTTGTGATTCAATTCCAAAGGAAATAGGAAACATGAATTCTCTTTCTATTCTAGATTTGAGCTCAAATAAACTCAATGGCTCAATCCCCCTTTTTTTAGCTAACTTGAGCAAGTCATTAAAAATTCTTGATCTTTCTTCTAATCATATTGTTGGTGAGATTCCACTAGGACATGGCATGTTTAGTTCCCTGATCGAACTAACTTTGAACGATAATGAACTTTCTGGAGAATTATCTCCAGAACTCGGATCTCTTATTCAACTCGAGTACCTTGACCTATCTGCAAATACATTCCACAAGTCAATTCCAGAAAGTCTCGGTAACCTGGTTAAATTACATTACTTGAATTTGAGTAACAATCAATTTAGTCCAAAAATTCCAAATAAAATTGAGAAGTTGATTCATCTTTCAGAGTTAGATTTGAGTCATAACATTTTCAGAGAAGAGATACCATCTCAAATATGCAGTATGCAAAGCTTGGAGAAACTGAATCTCTCCCACAATAACCTATTTGGTTCCATTCCAAGATGCTTTGAGGAAATGCATTGGCTTTTATGCATTGACATATCTTACAATGCGCTACAGGGACTTATTCCTAACACTACAGCCTTTAGAGATGCTCCAATGTTAGCATTACAAGGGAATAAAAGATTGTGTGGAGATATCAAACGATTACCCTCTTGTAAAGCATTCAAGTCACACAAGCAAAGCCTGAAAAAGATTTGGGTTGTTATTGTGTTCCCTCTCCTAGGGACTGTTGCTCTTTTAATTTCTTTGATTGGATTGTTCTTTAAGTTTCGACAAAGGAAGAATGGCTCACAAACACAACAGAGTAGCCCCAGAAATACACTAGGGTTGCTTTCGGTGTTAACCTTTGATGGAAAAATCGTGCACGAAGAAATCATTAGGGCAACAAATAATTTTGATGATGGGTATTGTATTGGAAATGGGGGACAAGGAAGTGTTTACAAAGCTAAGCTACCAACTGGAGAAATTGTTGCCGTCAAGAAATTTCATTCACCACTTCCGGGTGAGATGGCATGTCAGCAAGAGTTCTTGAATGAAGTGAATGCATTGACGGAGATACGGCATCGTAACATTGTGAAATTTTATGGCTTTTGTTCGCATGCTCTTCACTCGTTTGTAGTTTATGAATACCTTGAAATGGGTAGCTTGGCCATGATCCTGAGTAATGATGCAACAGCAGAGCAATTTTGTTGGACAAAGAGAATGAATGCGATAAAAGGTGTAGCTGATGCATTGTCATACATGCACACAGATTGCTTTCCACCAATTGTTCATCGAGACATATCAAGCAAGAATGTGCTGTTAAATTTAGAGTATGAAGCCCATGTTTCAGATTTTGGAATTTCCAAGTTTCTCAAGCTAGGCTCGTCCAATAGGACAGAACTTGCAGGCACATTTGGATATATTGCACCAGGTTTGTACTTTATTCAAACTTGTAAAGTATAAAAGCTTACTAGATTGCAAGTTAAAATACAAAAATAATTCTTATTTGTTTTTCTCTTCAGAGCTCGCATTCACAATGAAAGTTACAGAAAAGTGCGATGTGTACAGCTTTGGAGTGTTAGCATTGGAAGTGATAAAGGGAAAGCATCCAAGAGATTTTATTTCCTCAATTTGCTCTTCATTATCTTCGAATTTGAACATAGCGCTTGATGAAATGTTCGACCATCGACTTTCAACTCCATCGCGCAATGTTCAGGATAAATTGATTTCAATCATGGAAGTTTCCATATCATGCTTAGATGAGAGTCCAGCATCTAGACCAACCATGCAGAAAGTGTCTCAATTGTTAAAGATTTAGTTCGGTGCATGAATTGTTTATTTTTCTAAGTAATTGGTCTATCCCATATTTTTCGTTTCCCAACTTTTTCCATATGACGAGGGATAAGGTTTCTAAACTTCATGTATCTTTTTCATTTTATGAATAAAGTCATCCTCATCTCATACAATTGTGGTTTAACTATGAATAGATTAAAGTGGTTACAATGTAGAATCATGTATAAAGTACAAAATCTTTGAATGGCTCCTTATGTATTCATTAATTGGCAAAAGAACATTCTCTGCTAATTTAAACTCTTACAATTATAAATATGAATATATCATTATTATGTCAAAAACATTGGCTATCTAGATGGTCAACACCATCTTTAATTGGAAAAGAAAACAAAAGAAGAATGGAGGATGAGGAGCCGCAATCTAGAAGCTGTAAATGTTTGAAGAAGAAATAAGAGGTTTGAAAAAGAAAATGAAGGCATACAACTTTAACAAGAAATAAGAATGAAGAATTCAAAGTCGGTGGTAAAAATAATAATAATTTAATAGCCATTTTTTGGCTATAAAAAGGATCTCCCTACATCGTTTGTTTTTCATTGAATTTGTGAGAGAATAAGGAGAGAGTTTAAGAGATTTTAAGAGCTTAAAATTATAAAGCTCTTGAGAGTCTAGTGAGTGAGAGATTGGGTGTATTGGGATTTTTGGGTAGTGAGCCAAAATATTAGAATACTTGTAATCCTTATTTCACTAGTGAAATATTTTCCTTCTGTTTTCGCCCGTGGACGTAGGCTAAAAGCCGAACCACGTAATTTCTGGTGTCCTCTATTGTGCTTATTCTTTATTTTCTTCCAATTTTACTTTAGCTGCGTGTCTACTTCACCCACCAATTTCCTAACATATTAGTTAATGAACAATAATAATGAAGAAAAAGGATATCTTATCTCTTTTGGTTGCTTGCCCAAATTGGATATCTTATATCTTTATCGAATTTCATTTGTTGGTTCAATTTCAAGTGAAATGAGAAACTCGAAGTCTCTTTCAATTCTAGATTTGAGCTTAAATAATTTTAGTGGCTGAATCCCCTTTTTTAGCTAACTTGAGCAAGTCATTAAAAATTCTTGATCTTTCTTCTAATAATCTTGTTGGTGAGATTCCATAGAACTCGGATCACTTATTCAGCTTGAGTACCCTGACTTGTCTGCATATAGATTATGCAACTCAATCCTAGAAAGTATCGGAAAACTGGTTAAATTCCATTACTTGAATTTAAGCAACAATCAATTTGGTCAAAAAAATTCCAAATAAGCTTGAGAAGTTAATTCATCTTTTAGAGATAGATCTAAATCATAACATTTTCGGAGAAAAAACACCATCTCAAATATGCAGCATACAAAGCTTGGAGACGTTGAATGTTTCCCACAATAACCTATCCAGTTCCATTCCAAGATGCTTTGAGGAAATTCGTTGGCTATCACGCATTGACATATCATACAATGAGTTAGAAGGACCGATTCCCAAAAGCACAGCATTCAGAGAAGCTCCAATGCAAGCATTACAATGTAACAAAGGATTGTGTGGAGATATCAAAGGATTTCCATCTTGCAAATAATTCAAGTCGCACAAAAATGCATCGAGAAAGATCTGTGTTGTTATTGTGTTCCCTTTTCTAGGGACTGCTGCTCTTTCAATTTCTTTGGTTGTACTGTTCTTTATTTTTCGACAAAGGAAGAATGCCTCCCACTCACAACAGAGTAGAGCCCTAGAAATACTCCAGGGTAGCTTTCAGTGTTAACTTTTGAAGGAAAAATCGTGTACGAAGAAATCATCAGAGCAACAAATGATTTTGATGATGAGCATTGCATTGGAAAGGGTGGACAAGGAAGTGTGTACAAAGTTGAGCTTCCATATGGAGAAATTATTGCAGTCAAGAAATTTCTTTCGCCACTCTCAGGAGAGATAGCAGGTCAACAAGAATTTTTGAGAAGTTGAGGCATTGACTGAGATACGGCATCGTAGCATTGTGAAATTTTATGGCTTTTGTTCACATACCCGACACTCGTTTTTAGTTTATGAATATCTTGAAATGGGTAGCTTAGCCATGATCTTGAGTAATGCCGCAGCAGCAGAGGAATTCGGCTGGACACAGAGAATGAATGTGATAAAAGGTGTAGCTTAAGCATTGTCTTGCATGCACAATGATTGCTTCCCGCCAATTGTTCATTTCCTCAATATGCTCTTCATCATCTTCAAACTACAACTTAGTAGCTGATGAAACGTTGGATCCACGACTTCCAATGCCATCGCTCAATGTTCAGGGTAAATTGATTTCAATCATGGAAGTTGCTATAGCATGCTTCGATGAGACTCCAGAATTCAGATCAACCATGCAAAAAGTGTCTCAAGCGTTGAAGATTTGGTCTGGCTCATGAATTCTAAGTAACTTTTCTATCACATTTAAATCCTTTCCCAGCTTTTACCAGGTCACGAGGGCTAAGGCTTGTAAACTTAAGGTGTGTTTTTCTTTTTATGAATAAAGTCTTCGTCATCTCATACAATCGCCGCTTAATTATCAACAAACTAAATTGGTTACAGTGTAGAATCTATAATTTAAAAATCTTTGGATGGCAACTTATGGATTCATTAACTGGCAGAACAACACTTCCTGTTAATCTAAGCTCTTACAATTACAAATAAGAGAATATAATTAATAGTTAATGAACAATAATGATAAAGAACAGGGATTTTGACTTTACGTAGATTAGAATGTAGACGCGTATTAAAATATTCTCCACAAACCTAGGCAAGTTCACAATTATGAATAGAGGATCCAAGCTTAACGTTCGTACTGGTGAAGGAATCGGTCCATAATTGACAAATGTGTCAAACCTAACCAAGGTCACTAACAAAGAAGTCTAAAGAACCAGAAATAACCAAAGCAAATGCTGAGTCTTTTTTTTTTTGGATCAACCTTTCCAAAGGAAGGGATTTTGTTAAGAAAAGAAAAAAGAAAAGATACAATCAATTCTTGGTGCATTTACTTCTCGAATTGGAGAATTGGAATTTGGAATAGGAATGATTGATGATATTTACTTGTTAAAATTGAAGTAGAAATGTGAAAGAAATTTATGAAGCTTACATGTTTTTTGGATTAATGAGAACTCGATTTCACGGGGGTTGAGAATCAAAGTTCCTATTCCTTAAACTCCACATTTTATCCCACCTAAATTTTATAATTCCACCTTTGTCCTCAATTAAAATATTATTATATTATTATTATTGCTATTATTTTTATTTTTGTAATTGTTGTTGTTGTTGATGATGATGATAACAATAATAATATTATTGATTGATGATAATAATTAAAATTAATGATAGCAACAACAAAAACAGTATTAATAATAATATTTTAGTGGTTAATAATGTATTTTATCATATCATGTGTTAAATAGTGGAGACATAAAAAAAATTTACATATAATCCTTTTAACGACAAAGAAATTTTACTGAACTTCGAAATATAAAAGAGAATGATTAATTTACTAAAATAACATGGGGAATTTGATCATTTTCCCAACTGGCATTTGATATACAAGAAAAAGCTAACGAAAAGAACGCGTACTCCAAATTACATATATTATGTAGCATAACATAACATAGGTTAAACAATTGTTGAAACAAACAAGGTAGTTAATAAAATTCAAGGGTAGAACTGCTACATAGTATTAACTATTATAACGGTTTCTACAATTACCATGAAGGATAAGCAAGCTATGCAAGATCAAGGTCAACAAAAGGAAAGTCACCGGGGCAATTATTTAAGGAATATCACCATTTTTTTTTTGGTTTTGCAATTAACCCAGTTCTGGATTATGCCATGTTTATTCACGCTTACTACAGAATAGAGTATAATTTGAATGAAAAAATTATTACCAAGTTAAAGATAACTCATGCTGTATTCGAACAATCGACAAAATAAGTTAACTAGCAAGTCAGTATAGATTTTATTACGAGTAAAGAGAAATACGGCTAGAGTGAGAGTAACGAAAAAACCTAAAGTGAAGTGAATTGTTATTCATGTTACAAATCTATAATAAGAACAAGAAAATCTAGTAAATTAATTTTAAAACAACGGCACACCAAATTAATAAATTAATCATTTGAACCATAGTGTCAACACAACCCAATTCCTCTGGACAATATGATGATTAGCGTGAGACTAACATTTAATTAACTTATTTAATGCTATGAGGGTCTTAAATGAGTTTTGAAAACGGAGGGCAGTGATGATTATATTATTGAAACAACATGGAACTTTGACAGTCTTGATGAGTTTGGAAACTGAGGGGAGTAATTAATGATTATATTATTGAAACGAGTCTTGTGAGTTTTGAAAACTGAGGGGAGGAATGATTTTAATTATTGAAACAACACGGAACTTTGATCATCTTTTCAAAATTATATACATATATGCAAACGTCAATATTTTTTAAAATACAAATTGGATTAGATACGTAACTAAGTATATTTTAAAACTAAGCTATAGATATGACAGGATTTAACTAGCTATATTTTGTAGTTATTTATCATCACTATCAATCTATCACCACCTCAATATATGATGGGTTTTGTTATAGGATTTTGTTAGATTTTGTGAATAGGTAATGTGCTATGTTGTTGATGATGATATTAAACTTGATTCTATGTGATAATCCAAGATTTTCAATTCTTCTATTTGGGATCTATTTTAAGAGTTAACGTTTGATTCAAATTGTGAATAAAGTGGTGAGAAATAAGTGAGCAAAAAAAACTAATGAGATAAATTGTAGTCTTGAAATTGAGCTGAAATCCATAACCCATGAAAATACCAATTAAGAAAACAAAAAGAGCAGTCTGTTGCTCAGTAGCCAACCCACACATTTAAATTAGGAAGTTAAGTTCAAAAAATTTTAATTTAATTAGGGGTACTTATTTTTTAATGTTTACAATGAGGTCTAACATTTAGAATAAATAATTTATTACTATTATTTTTTAAAATTTAAAAGAAAACAATAGAATTTAAGTTTTTGAGAACTAAATATCTAAATAAACGAAATTACATGACTATTAAAATTTGAACCCAAATCACCAAATCTACTAAAAAAATACACTCTTACCACTACAGTGTATGTGCTTTGTTAAACTTTGTTATGTTGAAATATGTGTTCAAATTTTATTTATTTAAGTTTTTCAAAGTGGGTTGGGAAAAAATAATGGCCCAAGAGGGGTCACTGGGTCCGCGAATACTTGCGCTGAAAAAAGCTAGAGTTAATTAATGCCTACGATAATCATCTTCCCCAACTCGGTGCCCATCCCAGAAGATGAAGTGCTGTCTAATATCTCTGCGTTAACTGAATAGAAACCAGCACTCACTTCAGGAGCATTCATAGACATTGAACTACCTTCACCCATATGTTATCCATCAGCAAGCAAATTATTCCAGTTGGCGTTAAGGTGGTTGCATGCTTGCACTTCAAAGTTAGCTTCGCTAGACTTTGAAGTCACATTTCCGTAGTCAGATGTTTGGCAGTCGTCAACAGAACCAGGCACTTCCCCACTCAAACATATGATGAGTCAGAGGATTTTTAAGTGCTTGAAACAAATCATCGTTGACCCTTCCCTTCCATGAAGCTATATTATTTGGAGTAGGATTAGCATCTAAAAAACTGTCCTTAATAACAACCTCTTCAAAGCATGTGACCGGTGGTTGTATCCACCACTGTACAATGAAACCTCCTCTATAGACTTATCTGATTACTCATCCCACAATGTAGGTCACCCTTTTCAAAATATTTTGTAGGAAGCAAACCTCTTACAAAACACAATGGAAGTGATAAACGTCAACAAAAATTACTAGCACCGAATACACAGTATAAAGAGAAATCATGCATTTGATACAGAGCAGATAAATGACCAAGTTTGAAAACGAACGGGGAGAAAGTTCAAGCTTTAAAGTACATAAATTTTGGCAATGATGGACTGAATTCTTAATATAAAACATTCGCCAAACTAACATAATTCCCCAATTTCCAATTAGAGAGAACATTAACAGCCAATAGAAAGCGAACACAAAACAATCTCAGAGTACTCATAAGAAAATGAATTGCGAGCATCCATCACCAATCTGAAGATGCTAAAAGCTAATGCTCCAGTGAAACACAAAAATCCGAAGCCAATTATTATCAATATCACATGCTCTAGCTATCTTCGATTGGAGCAGAAAATCAAGTACAAAAGACATGAAACGAGGGAGAGGGAAAAAAAACTAACCACTTTAAAAAGAAGACTCCTTAGCTGAAGTTTTCTTAGTGCGGTTGAGTTTTATGAGCAACTATGTCACTGATTGCTGACAGCACTCCAGCAGTTATTGCACGCACTGATTAATAAATACTAAAGCTTTTCTCAACTTTCTCGGCCAGCAAATAGAAAAATTATACACAAAAAAGAAAAATCCATAATAGAAATTAAATAAAACAACAAAACGTACAAAAGAGAAAAAACGGGACATTTTCTCAGATAGTGTCTGAAGTTGCGTCAATTACTGTTGGCTGTTGCAATCCTTTCTTTGCAACTGATCCCATTTTCTTTGCACGGATGGAAATAAAATGTCTTCCATAAAATAAAGACCTGCCCCCATTGGTGTTTAAGGTCTCACATAGCCAACAACAAAAAAATGCATTAGATAATAGGTAATTAGAATGACTGAGGACATCCAATTGTATATAGTTAGGAACAGTAGGTAAAAGCAAAAAAAAAAGTTATCCATTTAAATCGAAAAATATCCTTAAAATCACATTTGCTTTTTTGACATGTAAAGGTCAAATCTGGATTTATGATATTAAATGACAAGTCGGTTACAAATAATATTTAAGGACGACGTGTCTGTTATAGGGTGACAGAAGGCTGGATGACAGGTAATTATTGTCAGCTAAACGAGTTAGAAATACACGTGATCACCACGTGCACCACAACCTCAAACGGCAGCATCTATTGCCGTTGCATTGTGCAGATTTCACAGCAGCCCTACACGTGTCCAAAATTAGTTCAAAAGGCTGTTAAAGCCGTTAATTGAAGCGGGAAGCTTCAGGGGTTTATGAACAAACCCAGAAACTGTTTTTGGCTGGCTGTTAAGGGAAATTTCTAGGCTGATTTCTCAAAATGTAAAGGGTTTTGTGAGCGGTTATGGGTGAGATTCGATTCCGTTACACTTTTTCTCTGTAACTGTATCTTGTACAACTTGAGATCAGTAAAATCTTGCTTCTCTTCTCACAGTGGATGTTGGCTCCTTTAAATCCTAACCACTTTAATTCCCGTGTTAAATCTTTGTTTCTTGTTACTCTTTATGATCAAGATTGTTGCTTGGTGATTTCAATTACATAAGCTTTGATTAAAGAGTGTTATTCTTTGGACTGGGGGATCTCAAGCATTAAGATTGGATCTTGGGGTTGATTAAAGTCATCATCTTGTTGGCTTAATCCCAACCTGTTTCAACTTTGAAAAGGGCAAAAAACATCAGCTAGCCTTCGACCACGAAGCATAGAGCAATTTCTCATTCAAATTAGTGCCTTTTTCTTTTCTTACAAGCATGAATCAGTTATCACCACGAAAACCAAAAGAACGATATGTGAAAGAAGAGATCCCATTATCCATTTCATGTAAACGAAATGACGTTTTAGTAGAATCTTTAACAGCTCAACATAATCTTGAATACAGTTCCAATTTGCAGAACAATAAACTACTGGTAATGGTTACTTAACATTTCAGATTCTTGAGGCCCATCAGCCGGAGGAAGAAGTTCTTGAACCTCATCGAAAAATGTAATATGGACAATAAATTTATCTTCTATGTAGTATCTAATTAGCCCCCAGTTTTTTAATCAATCCATTCATTTCTACAATTACTCTTGTTAAAAAAAAAAAAATAGTTTTTATTTTAATTTTTTTCTCTATGGAGCATCAGCATCACTATCACTACCTATCTTCATCACCATCAAATAGATCATCGTCATCACCATCACTAGCACATATCATCATCACTATCAATCCATCTCCTGTGCAACGCATGATGGGTTCTGTTATTGCGTTTTGTAAAATTGTGCAAGTAGCGGATTCTGTTGCTATAAATGCTTGGGATTGATTTTGATTTTGGGTGATAATAATTTAAGGTTTTTCATATTTTCAATTCGGGTTTGGAGTTAGGAGATAATATTTTATTTAGATTGTGAATCATTTCAGGAAAGTGAAAGGGATGTGAGGGAGAAGCAAAATATAAATCATATTTATTTTTAAATACTGTTTAATAAGGATAAGTCTGAAAATAAATAAGAGTTAACTGAAAAGTGAAGGGGTGATCAAATAAATTGAGGTCTCTGGACACATGATCGATGATTGCTAAAATCACGAAATAGAACTGAAACCCATAACCGAAGAAAAAACCAATTAAGAAAACGAAAAACAGTCCCACGCTGACCAAAAGAACACCTTATAATACCTTCATTTCATATCCTAGATGCTCTACACATTTGTTATCCACAAAACCCGCCATTATGCAACCAACGTATATGGCAAATAACCTATTCAATAATCAACTAATCATCTTAGCGTTCATATTTACATCTCTAAAAGAAACATACATTTGAAAGTCGTTAGTAAGGAGCTCACACTAAATGGAATTTTCTCCCTGCTCGTAAAAAAGAGAGATTAGATATAATTTGTTTTGGGGGAGACGAGCAATAACGAGCATGCTCTGGACATGTCCAGCGCCCAGAAAAGTATAACTACTGGGCCTACCACTTGCAGGAATAGAGGTGGCTTGGGAAAAATTGCGATGAACCATCACATTGTTGTTCTCCAATAAGCATTGACCTTGCAAATTTGCTAGTGCGTATGGTAGGTATAGACCGGTTGAGATTGAAAATTTGTTAGTGCGTTTGGAAGGGATAGAGATTGAAATTTTGTTGGTTCCATCAATCAGCCCACTCCTAATTTTCTCAGTCAATCCTCTTTTGCAAGTTGCTTGAATGGGAAATTTTGATCCAGTGCTGGAAAATGGATATCTTAAAATATGTGATGTAATGTAGAGGTGTTGACGTATTGACTAGTTGAGCTCATGGAAGCTTGACGACCACTTATTTGCTTTCTTGTGAATTTCAAATTCAAACCTTATGGAAACCTATAGCTAATATTTACATAAAATTTGATGAGTGAAGCTACCTCAATTTAGATTCAAATCAATAATAATAATCATATTTGTTTATCAAATAAGGGCCTATAAAATAATATTTATGCGATATTTGTGACTGTATACGACAAAATGGTATTGGAAGGCAGTGTGTGACTGTGTGTTGCTTTAATTAGATTTGGATAGACTTTTCTATTCACTAAAAAACAATCTTTCTCGAGACAAATACCCAGTAAACAAGTTAGTCAGTCAGGATCCAAAAGAGCGCCCAGTAAACAAGTTAGTCAGGGCTTAGGATCCGAGAAAGAGAAGTCAAGTTGCCCATTAATTTTGATCACAAAATTAATTATATGTATTCGGATAAGTTTTTCAGCTCTTCTAGAGAAATATATAATGGAGAAACATTTCACAAAATTAATTAATTATTATTTTCATAATGGTCCAAAACTCCCATGATATAATAATTTTATAACAATATCCTTATTTTCAAATACACTTCTAATTTACTTCTTATAAATTAGATAATTTAAAAATTGAAATTAAAATTAAAAATTATTTAATAAAAATAAGGAAAAATCTTATTCTTATATCTTATTGATTGTAATCTATTTTTTATTATTTATAAACTGATATAATATTAAATAGAAATAATAAATGAATTTTTTTGATAAGTACTTGAACCTTGAATGCGTTCTTGACATAAAAATGGTTAAGAAATGAAGAAGAATTGATTGGAAATGGAAGAGAGTGGCTCACGGTTTTGAGAGAGAGGAAGAACAAGTGCAGAAAATTCACAGAAGAAGAGGAAGAAGCAAAAAACAGAGCCAACAGCTCACGAATCCGGCTTGCCGGATTTCACTAACCGGCTAGCCGGTTGTGACCAGAAAATGAGCTGTACAGATCCGGCTTTCCGGATGCCATAACCGGCTGACCGGTTTTTGTCCAGAAATAAAACTCTCTCAAACGGCTTACCGGTATTGCCAATCCGGTTGTCCGCATTTTTCCAGCAAGTGTGCAAAGCCAATCCGGCTTTCCGGTTGTCATAACCAGCTGACCGGTTGTGCTCCAGTGAGCACCAAAATGAATTCGGCTTACCGGTTTTAAAAGTGTGGTTATCCGGATTTGGTCCAAAAAACTCCAAAATGAAAAACGGCTTTCCGGTTGATTAGAAGTGGTATACCGGTTAAGCTTTGGAAAATATTTTTGAACTTTTGCAAGCTCTTAGACTTGTATTATATAAACCAAAAAAAAATTTTACTTAAAAATTGATCAATTTTAAAATCATTTAACTTTTCAAAAACGTCAATTAGTGCATGAAACATATATGCATACAAGGCCAAACATATGAAATCATATCAACCAAATAATCCATCCAACAAGCATACAATCATGAAGCATATTCGAAACTTAATAAACTGCAGAAGGGTCAAGTTCGGAATAAAAACTGTATTGATTGAGACAGAATTAATGTTCGAGCTATATACCGTTAGAAAGATAATTAAGTTAGCTTTCCAATAAATTTTACGGAGCTGGATTTGGAGTTCCCTAGAAGGAGTTATGATCAATTCATTACAGCTTGTGCAGACTAAGATTTTCAAAGACTCCTTTGTTTTCCAAACAATTTTAAAACCGTTTTAATGATCCGAATACTTTCAAAAACCATTTTAATGCATGGATGAATATAATTAACATCCAATCATAAAACTCAAATATATAACATATTAATCATGCATATATTTTACACAATCATGAAACATATAAGCATTCAAAGATTAATAATTCATGCATATCACTCATTTATCAAGCTTAGGCATTATATAATCATCAAAATCAACCAAAGACATCATGATAAATCACCATAAATATATAACCATGAATAATAATAAAGCACTCAATGTTAAACACAATGATAACTCAATCATGTAAACATACAAGCATATTATCACAAATTCAAGCTACTATCCATTTATCATGATCCACTCATCAAAACTAATATGGCAAGAATTGTTACCAAAACAATTAAATCATCTTGCCTCTTTTTCTCCTCGATCATGATCAAACGCTTATCCTCACAAGCTTCAGCGATTATCCTCACAAGCTTCATCAAGGAACACTCCACCATTCCTTGTTTGTGGTGCCTACATAGAAAACATTCACGTTGTGCCCTTTGGTACCCAAATACTCTTGGGTCCTTGAGTGTTAGATTTAGTTCCTTTTGGAACCCAAATACATTTGACACCATAATATACTTTTCTTTTAATAGGACAATCAAGTTTCATATGACCATTTTGATTACAATAATGACAAGTAATTTTATGATCACATGTGGAGGTACCCTTAACAAAATAACTCTTATAATATTTTTGTTTCAAGTAAGGCTTATATCCAAGTCCTCCTTTATCAAATACACATTTTTGAGAGTTGAGCAATTTTTCTAAGTTCTTTTGACCATTTGTAAATTTTAAGATAATCTCATTTAACTCATTGACATGTGATTTTTCGTGCTCATATGAAGTACTTTGTTTACATTTAAATGATGCAATTCTATCATTTAACATTTCAATATCTAATTCCAATTTTTTTATATTTTTATTTAATGAAACATTGGATTTTTGCAAGGCATCATTTTCATTTCTCAAGTCATTCATGTGTGACTCTAAGTGCTCATGTGAAGTGCTAGAATTCTCAAGCAAAGTCATGCTATCATGCAATGTCTTATTTTCTAATTCTAGGCATGTAATCTTTGCACATAGAGATTCATTTTCATTTGCGAGCTCTACCATTTTCTTTTTAAAACATGCATTCTTTTTACCAATTTTTATCCAATTATCATGCAAATCTTTAAAAGCATCATACAACTCATCATAGGTTGGATCACTTACCTCATCAAGCTCGTCATCCGATTCATCTCCAATTGCCATGAGAGCCAAATTCGACACTTCATGAAATTCTTCTTCGTTTGTAGTCTCCTCATACACAATTTCGAGTTGTCTCCAAATTTCATAAGCATTAGAACAATTTGAAACTCTATGAAATTCCTTTTTATCTAAGGCAGAAAATAAAGCATTCATAGCCTTGGAATTTAAAGACAAATTTTTCTTATCCAACTCACTTAAAACATTCTTCCTAGGAATGAGTAAATCATTACAAACTATTTCCCATATTTCATAATCTAAGGCTTGTAAATAAATTCTCATCCTAGTTTTCCAATAAGGAAAATCATTTCCATCGAAAAATGGAGGTCTAGTGATAGATTGGCCTTCCATGGTGGTTGAGCTAATTTGGGTTGCTACGAATCTTTAACTCTAGACGGTTAAGTCTACACAAGAGCACCTCGCTCTGATACCAATTGAAATACAAGTGTGCAACCCAAGAGGGGGGGTGAATTGGAATTTTAAAATTTATCCTAGCAAATCCACACAACAATTTAATCTAATGCCTTAATAAATTCGAAAACAATAAATTCAATGCAAGCACAATAATTAAAGAGTAAGGGAAGAGAAAAACGAACTCAAGGATTTTTACGTGGTTCGGCTATCCCCGCCTACGTCCACGCCTCCAAGCTCACCCGCTTGAGGATTTCACTATCCAAGCCTTTCCAAGGCTTCAACCAATTACAATTGACTTCAAGGTGTCAATAAACCTTTACAACAAGAGATTATATCCCCAATCTCTTAACCCAAGTGTTTCCCTCACTTGTACACTCACAATTTGATGAGAAATGATAAGTACAACAATGAATCTCTCTTTAAGAGTAGATATACAAATTGAAGAACAAAGATGAGCTAATAATTGATGAGTTACGAAAATGAAGCTCAATATATGTTGTGTGCTCTTGTTTATGCTTGCTTGAGTTGCCAAAAATGAAATGATTTTGAGTTTATATAGTTTGAACTCAAAAACTAGCCGTTATGTTCATTTTTGGCCGGAACCGGTTTGCCGGATATATAATCCGGTTAGTCGCTTGATGTTACCGTTACAAACACAATTTGAAATTTCAAATTTCCGGTCTGCCGTTTGTCGAATCCGGTTCGCCGCTTGCGTTTTGGTTGCATTATGCCCGCTTTCGGTTCGCCGGATGTCAAGAACCGGTTAGCCGCTTTCGATTTGGTTCCGTTCTGCCCAGAAACCCAGAAAATCGGTTTGCCGGATTTCACAACCGGTTAGCCGCTTGCATTTTGGTTACTTGCTGTCCGAAACCGGTTTACCGGATTTAATAACCGGTTAGCCGGTTGCTACAGTAACTGCTACAGTGACAGCTACAGTGAAATAGTTTCTGAAATTACATTTTAATCTCAAAACTTTATAAAACTGTATTATGACCCAAAACGTCAGAAAACTTTGCAAATAGGTCCAATTTCAGAATTTCTAAATATTACTTTACTATTCCAAAAACTTTCTGAAATTATGATTTAGCCCTAACGATTTTATTATTTTGGACAAAGGTCCTTTTCAACAAAATACCCATATTTTCAAAGTTCTCAAAACTTTTCACTTTAGTCCAAAATATTCATAAATAATAGTATGGCCCAAAGCATTTCAAAAAAAATATCCAAGTCCGAAATTTTATAACAATAATTATTAAAATCAAAGATTTCAAAACTTGTCATTTAAGTCCAAATTCGAAATTCAAAAATAAAATCAAAGATTTAAAAACACATTTATTTTAGTCCAAAACACTTTGATTTTATAGCCTCATTTTCTTATTATAAAACACAATTCACAAATCTTTGTTTATTCAATACATGTGGTTTGTTATCATCAAAATCAATATATATAGTTATAAAAGCTAACAGAACTCAATCTAGGAAACCCAATCTAAAACCAAGAATCATGATGACATGTTTCACTAAAAGAGACCCTTTGAGGCTCTTTCCTAACTTATATCATTAAATTAGTGGTCAACCGAAATAATGACTTTAAATGAATACTATCACAACAAAATGCTATAGCAAACATGCAGCAACATATAAATTCCATCAATGAGCCATTAAGATTTTTTATCACTCAAACACAAATAATATTAGTTTCTAGTTTGCAAAAGAAAACTAAACAATGAAGGTTCAACCGGCAAATACATTCCCATATCAAAGAATAAACAAAAACTCGAAAGAAAAAATAGAAAGACTGAATTCTAATTAATTCTCGTAAATTTTCCACTGGTGCAACCTCTATTTTTGCTCTTGGAATCTATTTTTCCTTTGTTTCTTTTCGGTTTATGATCTTGGTTTTAGCCTCCCTCTTCTTTTGCATGTGTGCCCTTTTTATAGTCCAAAATTAGGGTAAACAAAGGTCTAGGATGCGCATCTTCCATAGGAAACTATAGATCACGATTTGTTAATTGCTTTGCACAAGATTTTCTTTGTCGTTGTTCCAGGATTGCTACAGCATGGGTTGCTACAGCAATGTCTACAACTTTTGCACTGCTTCAAATTTGCTCTAATTCTTCTATAGCCATGTTCTTTTGTCCTTTTTGTAAATCTATTGCTACAGTATCCTTCCTAGGAAAATTTAACTTCCGGTTACCTACAATTATACATATGTTTTAAGCACACAATTATTCAAAATCAAGTAAACTTTACTAAACTTAAACTAAAATAAATGTTAATGCAAACTATCACTAAAATGCACTAAAACACATCAATTACTCTCTAAGTAATTTTGATTTAAGTTTAAAAGTATCATGATAACTCTCATTTCATAGAGTTATCACCCTATCACAAAATGAGCAAGTTAGCGACTTGTCAAAGCTTGGTGACAGGTTTTGTCGGAAGAAGAATGTTTTTTTCTCTTAATAGATCTCATTTTCTTCCTTAATCTTCTAAGTACTTGGTAATACTTGATCGTACGAGAATATATCAGAAAAGAAATACGAGACGCCCCCCCTGCCTGTCCAAGATCCTAAGAGGTTGGTCACAGGTTTGTTCGGGACTTTTACAAACGACTGCAAGCCTGCTTCTTTAATGTGATTAGAAGAAGAGGGAATATGGAATATTCTCGACCAAAGAGAGAGGGAACATTTTTTTCTTTTCCACACCAATCCGTATTTACTACCACCCCTTTTTTGGGGCGTAAAGCTCAGTTGGTAGAGCATTGGGCTTTTAACCTAATGGTTATGGGTTCAAGTCCTGCTATACCCAAAACCTACAGCTTCTTCAATCCTTTGAAACTAAGGAAAGAGATACCGCCGTAAGATTAGATAGCCAAACTTTCTCCCCAACCTATCCTTGCTGCTATCTGACTGACAAAGAGAACAAGAGCAGATGAGAAGCTACCACCTAGGTCTTTCGAAAGCAAAGCGTTGTGCCATGATCAGGTAAAAAGAAAAACAAAAGTATAGCGCGCAGAGCAGAGCATTCTTGGCTTGATTAGGACAAGTGTTTCGGTTGGTTATTGTTTCAAATAACTCATATTTCTATTTAGCTCTTTTGTGGATTTTTAATTTCATGGATGTTTACAGTTTGAGATATTCTAATTTATAGTAACAATAGAATCAGAATGTTATGTTTTTGCGATTTTATGTTTTTTAAGTTAATGAATTTTCCTTTAAAAGAGAAAAAGAGTGAACATTTTAGTAAGGGCTGAAGAATATTTTCAGTCTTTCATAATAATGCAAATGAATATTGTTGATAATTTCTCATTAAATGAAAAATCTTAAGTGTAGATTAATTTTCAATACATATTGAGTTTACAGAAAAAGCTAATTCTCTTGGGTTTCTTTGAAATAAATACTATGTTTATTTATACTCTTCCCTATGTTAACTGCTGCTAAATATTCAATATGAATAATCACTGGACGGAAGCCATTAATCTTCTGTCATGTAACTATAATTTCTTGCCCAGTGAGCATTTTCAGCTTGTGTAACCTCCTCTTACTGTTTGCTACACGCAATGCAATATAGGGTGAAAAAAACTATGTCGATAACTGGACAATTTGCTCTCCAAAATACACAACCTGAACTAATGGAGCAATCATTCATGTCTTAGTTTCATTTGCAATGCAATAAAAGTGGACTGGGCAGCAATGAGATGGTACCATCGAATGCAAAACACTTCTACCAAATTTATACACCCTATTAGTCCTCTTATTTCTTTTGACCCAAATCTGCTATCTCAATCACAAGAAAATAATGTAGATACCTGATAAATAATAAAAAATAAACAAATAAGAATCAATAAATATAGGCGGCACGTCTTAAAAATTTAATTTTACAATATCTTATTGCAGAATACACACATATGTGTATGTATGTATGTATTTATGTATAAGTGCAGATTTTTTACTAATAGTAAAATGGTTTAGTACAAATTACAAATGTGTCATGATTGATAAGAAACAGGAAGGCTTGTTCTTCCTAAACTTCCTCTCTCTCTTCCTTTAGCTTGCAGCCAAGCCAAAAACCATAGATTGAAAAGAATTTTAGTTGTAAAAGGCATAAAGGAGTAATAAAGAAATAAGATTTAAAATAAATTATTTTAGAGGAGTCGATTTTAATTTAAAAGAAATTTATAAGTAGGATGATAAATTAGCTGCCGTATCATTTAAGATTTGTTTTGGAATTAATATTTGGAATACGTACCATTATTGTTTTTCTTATCAAGCTTGGATACAAATTCTGTCTATTTTTGGATAAAAACTCTACCTTAGTAGGCTCCTCTTCAAAATTGATTCGCCATTCGTAAGCTCATTACTGTGCTACGCAGCGCAAGCACCGAGATTTCATCTTGAGCAATACCCTTCAATTGAGTCTACTTTATGATATGTACATAAAAAAAAAATAACTTATCATTGAAAAGTTAAATCTAACAATTAGAAAAATAAAAACAGTAATGTTTTAACAATATTATGAAATAAAGGGATGAACTGAGTATTTAGTCAAAATCTATTGACTTTTGATAATGTGCAAGCATCATGCCAGTGAGAGCTATAGCTAAACCAAAAAATCGAAAGCAAGCATTTTATCGAACATCTCAGAGGTAATCTCATATTTGTGTCTTTCGTTCTTGTTTCCTCATCATTGATAATAGCCTACCCAAACCCACAGCAATGGCCACATTCTCGGCTTGCATTGTTATGAAGATCTTATCTTAGCTCCCCATCAAAGTTGTTTTATGCAACAGGTGAATAATCGACAGTGAAGCATTCGTAAAGATGCACTGAAGCACAGCATCAATCAGAGTATCGTTGTTTTAGATAAATATTCTAAACGTTGGAGCTCACCAAATCAATTAATTGCACGAACAAGAGCATATCCATTCCAACCACACATATTCTAAATGTTCAAGCTATTAGCGGTGCTGTGTTCATCAGTTCTTCTCCATCAATCAACCAAATAGAACAAAGGCTGCCAGAGATATTTGATCGTACAAATATGTACGTGAATTTAATTTGAACCACGAACAACATGTTTTGTAGCCGTACATTTAAAAAAATTTGGATGTGACAATTGAAGAAAATGTAGAGGACAAGGACTTGAAATATTTGCCTTTTTTGACCTTTTCTTTATTAAATAATATTATTTTCCTCTCTCTTTGTTTGATTCCCATATTTAGCGATTACCCACAGTCCCATACCGATAGTTTTGGTTAGAATATTTGAGAAAAGATTTGCTTTCAAGTTCAAAGAAAAACTCAAGCATATTCCCTATCAAAATCTGATGGATAAAAAAAACAAAAACGAAAAATGAAAATTGTACGTATATGATAGTCAAAAAGTAACAGTTTTATTTGTTAATTATAGAAGAGGCCAACGTGTGAAGGCATAAAAGATGAAGGGTAATGGATTTTATCTAGTTAACAGCATAAGCTTATTTAGTTCTTTAATTCAAAAGTGACAAAAGTTTAAACCACTTTTTGTAGCTACGATTTGATTGATGTAAATATGTCAATTTCTAGCTTTTGATCCTTTTCATTTATACGAAATGTTTGCTATAGTTGGTTTATTCCTATTTTGCAATTAGTTGGTTTGCAAAAAGATACATAGAAAAGATAGAGTTTGATTGTTTCAACTTAAATTTTTGACTTCAAATTTTTAATACAATTTTTCAGTTATTAATTTTATACAATCCAATAGTCGATGAATTGACATAATTAAATAGTACTTTGACTTTCAATACCTACCCTTGAATTGCATACAATTAATAGCTCGAAGTTTATGTGAAAATTTTAAACAAAATTTAAATTAAAATAACCCTTCTCTAACTAAAAGATATTAGGGAGCCCAAATTTATTTTATATAAGTAATATTATAGATTATACGATTGATATTTATAGCTCATTTGAGAGTGTGGTGAAGAAGCTGAGCTGCCAAAACCCAACTATTAAAGTGTTTGGTAAAAACCCAGCTATTAAAGTGTTTGGTAACACTTGTAGTTGGGTTTTGGTAGTTTAGTAAAAATAAATTCTCAATTTCTACTCCACAGTTGTAACTTTTACTCCACAGCAGCTGCAGCTTAAAAGGTACAGCATGTCAGTCTTGAACACACCTTTAGTCCATCTTAGGTTTTTATATTTTATGGGTCTACTAAGATTCCTTTACAAATTTTAACACCCTCATCTTGTCCTTGGCATTAAAATGTTAACATGCAAAGCACATAATGTTGAAAAGTTTACGTGACATTTTAAGTACAGTATCTATCAACTTAAAATCGGACGATGGACCATCGATCACCAAGTCTCTTTGTTTTCAAACTGGGACAGCCGAATGACAGTCCATCACCCGAGTTGATCAAAAGCTCATTCCAATAAAAAAAACAAAAACAAAAACAAAAACAAATCATTTAATTTGGTTTACCGAAGTCTCGGCGCGCGCGCGCGCGCGCACACACACACACATATATATATATATAATCATTCTCAGGACCGAACATACTTTTAAAATGTGCGATTTTAAAAAAGTTAATTATTGAATGAATTATAAAATTATACAAATTTAAAGGATTAAAAACTAACTTTCTTAAATTTTGTAGTTTTAAAGTGTATTCATATAAAAAAATAAATAAAACCGCCCGCACTAAAGAATGACGAATACATATATATATATATATATATATATATATATATATATATATATATATATTAAATTATGAGTTACTTAGCAAACAATGTTCATGACATTGATATATTCTTTAGCTTTTGAACCATGGGAAACAGTTCATACATATATAGTCTACCCCGTACCTATATGCATTCTCTGGCGCCAGATAAAAAGTAACAACAAAGTGCCATTGCCAAAGCGTACACGGTGGTGATGGCGGGCGACTTTTACTTTACCTTCAGAATTGTGGGCCCACCCACTACTGTTAATGGGTAACAAACAACATCAGCCCAGACCTAAAAAACACATTTAGCCGAGCACTTCCAAGTTCCAACTTCCAACCCATTAATCCTTTCGCTGAAATTTCTTTGTACTAGCACTACCGTACAAAAAAAGGACACAAAAACATGCATACACACGTAACACTCCTCAGAAATTGAAAAATATTATTTTAAACACCCAAAAAGGAGGCCATTCTTCTTATAAGTAGAGGCCACTAGAGCCCTCCAAAACCATCCATTTCTTTATTTCTTAACTTCTTTGTCCCTCTTTGATCTCTGGCTCTCTCAGTTCATGCAAACTTGCCTTAATCTTAATTTACCTGTTTACCTATGGAAGTCTTTAGCCATGAGAAACCTCCACGGCTATTTGCTCGCATGTGGCTGTACCTTAAGAGCTTGCCTGAAAAATTGAAAGCCAAAGTGATTGAAGTTGTTAACAAAGTAATAAAGCTTGGGAAAGATGACCCTAGAAGAATTACCCATTCAATTAAAGTTGGACTTGCACTTACCATGGTCTCAATATTTTACTACTATCAACCACTTTATGACAATTTCGGTGTCTCTGCAATGTGGGCTGTCATGACTGTAGTTGTTGTTTTTGAGTTCTCTGTCGGTAAGTTTGTCATTTGAAGTTTCTTAAGATACATCTCCATCGTACATGCAATCGATCAATAGAATCATGACACGTGTATTTTTTCTTTTAAAATTTTCAGGAGCCACCCTTGGGAAAGGGCTGAATAGAGGATTGGCAACATTAGTAGCTGGAGGTTTAGGCGTTGGAGCCCATCACTTAGCCAGCCTTTCGGGGGAAATTGGCGAGCCCATATTGCTTGGGTTTTTTGTCTTCATTCAAGGTAAATGAATTAATGCAATAACACACAAAAGAAAATCCCAATTCATAGTTTCGCAATCAGTCAATCATTGTTGATATTAATTAATTAAATGTTGGTGTTTATGAATATTATTGTTGCAGCGGCCGCATCAACATTTATAAGGTTCTTCCCCACGATCAAGGCAAGATATGATTATGGGCTGTTAATATTTATATTAACATTCTCTTTGATATCGGTATCGGGTTTCCGAGATGATGAAATATTAGAGTTAGCTCACAAGAGATTATCAACAGTCATCATAGGTGGATCTGCCTGTATCATCATTTCCATTTTGATCTGCCCAGTTTGGGCTGGTCAAGATCTTCACAATCTCATTTCTACCAATTTGGAAAAGCTTGGAAAATTCTTAGAAGGTATGAAACTTTACAAATATTTGTTGTGCACCACGCAAGTGCATGACATAAAAAAACGTTCCAACTAATAGAGGTAAATGTTGTTCAGGATTTGGAAATGAGTACTTTAAAACATTGGAGGATGGAGAGTCGTCTAATAAGGATGAGAAATCTTTCATGCAAGAATATAAAAGTGCTCTCAATTCAAAAAGCAGTGAAGAATCCTTGGTGTGTATAAAAAGCTCTCTTGCACTTTCGATTATATGAAATTAATTAATTTGATCAATGTTGCTATAGTCCACTAATTTTGTTGACTCGCAGGCCAATTTTGCAAGATGGGAACCCGGCCACGGCAGGTTTCAGTTTCGCCATCCATGGCAGAGGTACCTAAAAATTGGAAATCTCACGCGCCAATGTGCCTGTAGAATTGATGCACTAAATGGCTACCTCAACACTGAAATTCAGGTATAATATATTACGTTAAACTCCATAAGTTTATAGAAGAAAAAACATAATAAATGGACCGGAATTCGAGCTTCTTCAAGCAAAATGGATATGCATGGGTATTGGCGGTAATTACTAATTAGTAGAAAAAGATAACAATAATTAAATCTCAACCATATATTATTATTGAGGGATATGTGTCATAAAATTAGAAAGATCAAATCATGAAAGGATTTTAATTTTTCATAAATGTCTACTTACAATTTTTTAAAATAAGTTAAGACCGGATCGTCTATAATAGAAATTACTAAAAGGTTTATGTATGGGCAAAATATTTTTTTAATTTTTTTAAAAGGAATATTATTAGGTACACCCATGCAGTTAATCACGTGGCAAAGTACTCAGGTATCTTATACGATTGTTGCAGGCAGCTCCGGAAATCAAAAGTAAAATTCAGGAGGCATGCACAGAAATGAGTTTGGAATCTGGCAGAGCACTAAAAGAATTGGCATTGGCAATCAAAAAAACGTCTCAGCAGCCGATAACATCTGCTGATACCCACATTAAGAACGCAAAATCTGCTGCCAAAAATCTCAATACTTTGCTCAAATCAGGCATATGGGAAGATTGTGATCTCTTAACTGTGGTGCCAGTGGCCACGGTTGCCTCACTGCTGATTGATGTTGTTAATTGCACTGAAAAGGTCACTGAATCCGCATACGAACTTGCATCTGCGGCAAACTTCGAGAGCATTGATTCTGCTGTTTCTACAGAAAAGCCCCGCTCAGGACAATGTGGTGCTGAAAAATTTAATGCTGATTGCCCTCGCGTCGTGATTACTGTTTCTGAGTTAACTCCAGCTGGTGCAATGGCTGATCGAAGTTTGAAGGCGTAAATATGTATTAATACTGAAAAATAATAGCTATCATGTGATGATTATATCCGAACTTAGTTATTATAAAGTTTGGATATATGAAGTGACTTTAACTATAGTCCTACCTTCAAGTTTGGCCGAGTGGTTTTTAAATATCTTTTTTTAGCTGGCTATATGAGTTTAAATTGTGGGAAAAGTAGAGAGTGAAAAAATGATTTAGACTTTGTCTACTCTCTACCTTTTCAAAAACAATATAAATTTATTAAAAATAACTATAGGAATTTTTCTAAACAAAATTAATAGTATTCCCTTTATGTTGCACTTTGCCAATTTTTTTTTTTTTGTTTTCCAAGTAAGCTAATTATAATTAGTAACCCTCATCTTCCCCAGGAATCGAACTGAATAGCTAGCCAAACAAAGCCATTCAGCAGCGACTATCGGGGTAATAAAAAACATCCCTAATGTATGTTTTTTAAATCTATTATCTTTGGTTGAGATGAGAGGGGAACTTCTTTGAGACTAGCAAAAAAATTACATAAATACATATAAGATATTTATAATTTAAGCTTTTAAAATAAAAAATTTTGTGATTTGGCCCTGCAAGTTTAATATTTTAGCAGTTTAACTCGATAATTAAATGCAGGTTTTCAGCTTTTACCACCCAAAAATTTACTTTTATGAGATTATGGCCCCTCCAGAATTTTACCCTAACCCTATCCCGGATTGAGAATATAATTTATTTTATTAGAATCTGTTCTTTACAGAAAAAATAGAATAAACATGAGAATTATACCTATATCTGGATTTTTTTTCTTTTTTAAGTAAACTTTGATTTGAACTACGTTTGTTTAATAAGCTAAATACGAATGATTTTATTCGGTATGGAGAATAAGAATTTTGATTATTACTCGAATAAGAAAAATAATCTAAGCCCGTTCATAACATTTATAAGTGTAGTTCATTTTTGGACTTATCATATATGATGCACTGTGTTACACTACAAATATTTGATTATGTTGACATAATAATTTCAACTTTTGCAAAAAAATATCAACCGATCTTTTATCCTTGTCCGTACAGTTGGAACTTTTATATAGAGGAGAGTCAGTTTATCAAATGATTAAAAACAAGATTTCAACTTATGGGCATCATAATTGACCTAAAAAAAATACTATTACATAAAGTGAAGTGCTCTTGACTATATAATTAGAATGATGTAATGAGTGTAGCACATGTTTAGTTACTTCACTTTGGTGATGTGTGCTATTCTTTTTGTATTTTTTTATTGCTAAGAAATAAAAGTGGAGGCATCTATTAACTTAAAATTTACCTGACTGCCGCTCAGTGGCAATAATCTTTTGGTCTGTGGATCTTTCGGTCGAGCATTAGAGGAAACTGTCAACATTATCGGCCTAGCAACAGTACTTGCAAAAGTCTTTCCACCCGGGTTAATGTGAAATTCTTATTCTAAATTTCTTAGAATTCCCAATTAATTACGCATCATATGGTAGTCCATGCCATTTAATTATTTCCGATCATCACAATTAAGTTTGAGCCGCAGCCTCAGGAGATGTTGGCTTACTAGTTACTTCTGGGATTGATAAAATCTAATTCTTAGAAGCAGACTTAGGAATTGTTCTAGAAGGGCATGTGTTTATGCAACAAAAGAAATAATTATGTGCAGATCCGAAAGTTCACATTTTGCAAAATCTGAATTTCAGCTAGAACTAATCATAGTTAATTGTGCCGTGTTGTATAATTCTCTTATAACATTATGCAACCTTAATTTTCATTCAAATCCAGATTTTATAAAATCTAAACATCTAGACCTGAGCACTATAGTAAAAGCATAAACAAAACTAGGTAAGGGATTGTGCATGTGCAATAGTAAATCGCATATCCAAATGTAATAGCTTTGGACCAAGTATTTAATAAGAAAACTTTCATCCACAAATCTATAATATTTATTTTTATTGCGTCTATCTGTTGTGCCTTTCTAAATCAGGTGCGTAGACTTGATGTCTCTGCAAATATAATGCATGCGTCGTTCGACCTCCATAATAGTATCTAGAGATCACTGCTTGGTAGGTTGTCTTTTTTGTCGTGAGGACACAAATATGGCCACACGTCTTAACAAGAATAATTGAGTATCAAAAAAATTATTGACTTACCTTATACATTTTATTTTCCCTCCACAGTAATCTCCACTCTAGATGTTGGTTTGTTTTGCTGACTTTACTGAAGAAAAATATGCAGAGAATTTTGTAGAGGATTAAGTAGAAGCATTATTTTTGGTTCGGAAGAATCACACTTTACTCCAGAATATAATTTTTTTTTTAATCACTTGATCCCTAATAAATTTTTAACAACCTATTTCACCCTTTGTGTCAAGATATTAAAATTAAGACACAATATTGAAGGATAAATCATAAATGTAATATTTAACAAATAAATTTATAAGTTTTAAGTTATAAATGTCTCCAATAATCAATTTGTATGCTCAAATATCACATTTACCTTTCGATAAAGTGATTTTCCCATTATTGTTTCGAGATTAAAATAAAATGAGGTATTAAAAAATGATTAACAAGGCGAGTGGAAAAAATAAATTTTAAAATTATGAAAGAGTTGCCCCCTCCGTTTTGGTTATTTTATTATGTATAAAATGTATGAAATATGTATAAGAGAAATGAGTTTAAATATGGAAAGAACGCATAAGTTATGAATACATGACCTTGGTTTGCTTAGACTTTTGGTCCTAAACAGTCTCTTGCCAGTATTGTGATGTTGGACTTTGCAGAAGATGCCGCTTACCAATATTGTCATGATGGGCTTCGCGGAATTTGCCTTTCTTAGTGACTTGACACCGGTGATTGATACTGCGAAATTGCTTGAAAATTATAATTCACGGTGTTTGGAATCAAGAATCAAAAAATATGTGCGGGATGATTTTGTCTATGTTTTTCTTGTATTTCAATATTGAGCTCGAGTTTGTACTTCATTAAAGAGGCTTTAGACAGTAGAGCTCACATATTTATTTTAACATCGAGGTCCAGTTTGTATCTTAACATTGAAGTTGTCTCTTCCAATTTTAATTACTAGCTTATATTAATTAATAATGACTGAGATTCTAATAATTGAGTTCCACCTTGAGTCTCAATTGTAACGCGGCATTCATTTATTTAATAATAAATTTCATAATTAATAAAATTAATATTCTATTATCCAGTAGATAAATGTCACATCAGTTAGAACTCAATTGTTAGGATTCTTAATATTATTATACCTTGGCTCAAATTAAAACTTAAAGTAGGATTATTTTCACTTTAAAATATATTCTCAACATATATTAATAAATTTAGAAGTTTTTATTTTTATTTGACTCAACATTTGCTTAATAAATTTAAAAGTAAAATAAAAAACAAGTAACTTAGTAAATTTATAATTTTTATTTTAAATAATATCTCTAATGTTGTTGTAAGGGTATTAATATCAAAATAAAAATAAAAAGGACAGAGTTATAACATTAATAAACAGTGAGAATGTGTTAGGAGACAACCGTTTTCAAGTTCCCAATTTTTCACTTGATTTACAGGCCGAGATCAATCCAACTTGCACATTTTGCATATGTAAAACAGAATATAATCATAATAAGCGCCGGCCTTTCAATTTGTTCCATAACAAGCATCAACAGCTCATGTCCAGCTAGTAGTGACTGCAGGGTTCAAAATTTGCCAATTTATTGATTGTTTTATGACTTTGCAATTTTTAATAAGTTTAATTTTTTTCCTCTAATTACGCTCTGTATAATGGAAATAGATCGGGTTTCATGTCTAGTTACGTACGAAATCAGAACTTCTCTAAAATTGTTAGTGGATTCAGTGTTCATACAAACCACAAGATGACATTAATTAAGAAATGGTGAACAGAACAAACAGTGCAAAAAGCAAAGGCAAAGGTGGAATTTGAGTTGTCTTCCACCAGAGACTTTTTTTTTTTTTTGAGAATTTCCACCAGAGACTTTAAT